>DWGJ01001404.1:0-20191 GCA_018246895.1 Aspitha aspitha aspitha
TGCCTAGTGGCATTGTCCTCCAGTCAGCCCTGGGAGAAGGTGAGAAAGTGGGGTAGGCTACCGTAGAGAGAGGATGTATAAATTAGATATTACAATTATAATATGTAATAATAGCGCACCAATCTGTTTTATGAATCAGCTGTTTAACTTTAATTATTTCGTCAATTTCAATGCATTTTTAAATCTGTATATTAATAAACAGGATAATAACATTTCGTATGATATCGTTCCAATGTATGTCAGCACCAAAGTACCGAGAAGCGAACACTTTGACCCCATCATAACTCGATAACAGTTAGACCTACGAAGTACGAAGCTGGAAATGTTGTGTCTTACATGTAAAGCTCGCTTGCACATCCAGAATTTACGATATAGCTATAGCCAAGGAACTGCTATAGAGCTTACCAACCGTTTAGTTTTCAACTTTTTTTATCAGTGTTTGGGGTTCAAATCTTGGAACGCTCTTCTGATTTTAAGAAGTTTCGTGGGATGTAATTCAAAAACAAATATTATTTTCCATAACGGAGACGGAGACATCGTGAGGAAATTTGCACAACTGAAAGTTCTTCATAATGTTCTGTAAGATGGGTGTAATCTGTCTACCCGCACTTGTTCTTTAATATAAATAAACAAACAAAACAAAACTTAAGTGGGTTTAGTGTTAAGTTTAGTTAGCTTGTAATGTTCTTGTTGAATAGCGTTATAAATGATAATAGATAAACCTATAGCTGTTGATATGTCTATAATATATCTGTTTCACGAGCATCCGCTTGCACTGCATGGAGGTGGCGTACGGTGCGCCGCCGCTTAATGAAGCCGTAACGAAACAAGGAGGCAAACTGACACCGCCGTGCACCCGGCGCAGCTGCTGTTATTATCATGAGCGCTATTTTACGGCCAAAATTATCACGCACACCCCTTTGGCTACGGCCAAATACCCAAAGGAACTGGAACTCACGAACCACAGTCAGACATTGAACAACGCGTTTACAGTTAACACGTTAACAAAACTCATACCACAGCTTTTCTAAAAGTCTGTTTACTGTAGAAAGAATTTCACCTTATGATAATTGTAATTAGTATTCGAGTTAGTGTAACACTTCAATTGGGAGAATTTTTCAAAAGTAGGTAAGGGAGGTTTACATGTGACAGCTAAATTACACATACAAACGAAATGAGCACTTAAAGATTCACATTTATTTGAAAACAGATGCGCATAACGAGATAATGTACAATGGGACTTAAAACATCGAAGAACTGTGTACATAATGGGCAAACGTACGTTGCCATAAACGAAGCCACGGGCGAAAGCGAATGACGCAATTGGGAATAACTAAAAAGCAGATTCAGATCACGGCGCCATGTTAAACAGTGAACGAGTTTGGTATTCGACTGATGGCCCCCGTGCTGCTCGCCACAGCCCGTACTTATAATCTAATATTCGCAATTTACGAGGATCGCAGAAGGGGCCCGCTGGGAGCTATAGCACTGTCATCGCGCCAGCGTACCTGCCGGTTGCACTTACCTCTACGTCGCCTCTATCGTTGGAGCTTTTTACGCTTTTTGCGAGGTCAAATGTAGTGATGCCGTAGAGAATAGCGTTTATTTTTTATGAAGCTGGCAAGCTCTATAAAAAACTCTGAACAAAATTCAGCATTAGTCCGGTCCTGAATGGCGTTTCGTGACTAAAAAAGTGGAATAAATCACTTTAATGTCGCTTAACATAAATAAATTGGCAATTATGGCCGTTAGAAGATCAGTACCGTATTCATCCATATTAAATACATGACATTTTTTTCTCAATTTGATATACATTGTATGATTGTAGGTATCAGTAAATTAATTTACTTTGTAGTTAATTCCATTGAAGCATTCTCTACATAAAAAAGTCATACTGTGAAACAGTGCTGAAAGGTAAGCCTTCTTTAGGTGAAAGCAATAAAGAAGCATCTCATATTTTAGGACCTTGTTCTGTTCAATCGACACATGTTCTGATCGAGGCTATTTTCTAAAATTCATACATAAAATTGACGAACAAAAAGAAATTCAATTTGAATTCAAAAAATGTGTCATACAATAAAAATATAATAGAAGACGAAATATTTGCGCCAATTTGAATTCGGAACGTGAGGAGTCAACAGTGTGTTACGTGACCGTTATGACATTCAGGAGGAGGCTGGGTGGTCTCGACGTTCGCAGACTAGCACCTCGGCCGGAATCGTTACTTCGAGCCCGGGGCGGGGAAAGATCTATAAATTACCGAAACGACAACTCGTTCCGTGCCAGATAAAGCTACGCCACAAAACAATGTCCCGGACGAATACCTCAATCGTTAGTAAGGGAAAATCGTATATCTTTATGAATTGTTTACTTCAAGGATACCGACTTATCTCGGGTGAGTGAAGTTACTACCTCTTTTGTCTAATTCTGCTCTAAATTTTATCACTCGAATTATGAAAGAGGAAGTCAATGTTCTTGTACAATTTAATGAAGATTCTGAAACTAGTATTCCGTTTCTATATAAATACACTAGCAGAAAAAATTAAAGGATCAGAAAAAATTCCAAATTTTAAGGGGTTTTTCAGAAAGCTGTATTCTTGTAAGTAATAGTCATATCGCAATTTTAAATTTTTTTCTGATCCTTAAATTTTTCACCTAGTATATAAGCATATAACGGATAAGATAGATATCATTGTTTCAATTTGATCTCGTTTATTGTACCAACCTGATCATAAGCTCATTTCTCTTGTATCTCTCTTAAAAATGTTTTTGCCAATAATATAGAAAAATCTTATCACTTGCTGAGAGCAAAAAAAAATGTAAAGCAATAAAGTATACTGCAACACAAGAATATCTCTAATTTGTTTCGCGTTCAAAGGCGAACGTTTCTAAACTTCCAATAATTTAATAAAGAAAGTTTATTGGAGTTAGGGAAGCGTGCGTGGCTGGCACGCTCGCCGCAAAAAGCCGAAAACTTTGATTCAATTAAAACAGAAAGTTATAGGAAGAAGTTAGAAGCGCGGTCAAAAGTGCTCGTTGCGATGACGCGCGAGGCTGCGAGCTGGATGCTTCTGCGACCGGCGACCGGCGTCGCTGCGGCCCGCCACACGCCACACGCCACTCAGTAAATCAAAAGTTAATCCGCACAGTGTGCACGCCGTTCCGGTACAGAATATCAATGTGGATTCATTATCGCTCGTTTTAATTTAGAAAATTTATTTTCGTTTTATTTTAATTTTATGAATTCTAATGGAAATTCACACTGGACAGATTTTGTGAACAAAAAAAAGGTGTTTGGTCCGGTGGGACACGGCCGCGTTGCCTGCGAAAGCCACTGGTGGGGAATAAGGGGTGACGAGCATTGTTATGCAAATTGAGGTCGTTATTTCGCTACGAGTGAGGAAAGAGCGCGACAGCGACCGCCCTACCGCGTCCCGTGCGCGCCACCACCGCCACCACCGCCGCCACCGCCCGCGCACCACAACGCGGAAGACGTTTTGCATAATTGGTAATACAAGTATCTAGGTAGGTAGGCTCCTACTGTGCCTAAGCGTATCCGGTACCGTGTCGTTGCTGTTTCTTCGAATACTTCTTCAAGTATTTGTTAAATTTGTAGTAACAATTAAACCTAGGCATTTTATTATATGTCTTAATTGGTTTTACGTTACAACGTTTTAATGTTTTCTAGGAAATTATTTGCATAAGTATACAGTTCAGACGCCTTACATCGCTATGACAGCAATTTTATAGTAATATCAAAATAGTACTTAGATACACATAAAATATGAAAATTAATCCTTTTTCGCCGTTTCCAATAAGTCGATGTTGGTTTATCTGTGATATCGCGTAAAGGCTATAATAAAGCGGATCCTCGTAAAGCCGTAATCGGGGTAAGCCCCGTAGGAGATCATATTTCATGACGTAATCGACGAATTTTTCCTCCCCGGGTAAAATTACTAAAGTTGTAGCCATCATATTCATATTTTCAGCCAAATTATCCAATATAATAAGTTTTAAAAGAGTAAGAGACGACTTTTAAAAGGAAAAGTTCCGCGAAAGCACGTAATGGCTCATCCCGCTCACGATTCCTTCGCCCGAGGCGGAACAGGCGGACCGGCAGCGTCAAATAAGTTTCTAATTGCTTATATTACCAAGTTATATTCGCTCTTAAAAGTAATTAAGTCGAGAAGTTAAAACCACATTCACGTATTTTCCAGAACTTCATACTAATTTTTCATATCGCATATTTGTAACATTATATTTGAACCGAGATGGGTTAAAAAGGTTCTTGTACTGCATGTTATGTGGAATAGAAAAGGTAGTCTTTTGTTATACACCAGTAGTGACGGTCAGCATTACCCCAACCATTGGGCTTAAAGTGGTATAATGCATCCACGTGGAAACGACACGAAAAACGGCTTTTTATAAGACAAGTTTCTCAAAAAGGTGATAAAACGTTTATTCCCTTAGTCCGCTGGCCATGGGGTAATAAATGTGCCGTACAAGTAATCCCGTGGCATCGAAGCACGCCTGTATGGGACTAAAACATAACGGTAGTTATTAACCCTAATAGTCATCTGTAAGTAAACACTAAATATAACAATAGAATTGATGCACTAATTATGAACATAACCAATCACGACAACTTTATTGTTAGAAACAACAAATCCATACGTCATTATTTATTGATATGAAACAATTGCAGACAATTTAATAAATAACTGTAATATAATTACAGGTTCTCAAGTAATTTCACAGAGATACAATTTTACTCGCATTTTCTATTTCTTTTAGAAATGTACTTCTACTCGTAGCGGAGCGGGAAGGTATCGTTAAGGCTGTTGCAATTCTATCTCATTCCCGTGAAAAAGTAAGACTGTAAGCGTATTGAAAGAAAACAGAAGAATAATAAAAATAACAAAAACATTGCTTAATAACCACTTAGTGGCAAGTTCACGCGAGCACAATATAAACGGAGGGAATGAAGAAGAAGTAACGGTGGCAGACGCTTAAATTCAGAAGATATGAGGGAAATGTGTGCGATATTCTTGTTTTCAAGTTGGCAATAACGCGGTGGATATGGAGCGTGCTCGTGGCGTTACTGTAGCAGTAAATAAAGTGGCTACCTACCGAACAGGGGGTTTGGCGGCCGCTATCAGATCATTCGCTGTCCAACATTTCCACCTTAAGTGCTTCTAACTTTGCGAAGAAGTATTGTTCCAGTCCAGTTCCACAATTTAAGTTCCATACTGAAGTAAAAACGCTTTCTAATATAATAAAAACGAAAAATGTTAAATTTATTAGTTAGGTTCGAGGGTCTAGACCCGACTACTTATGTGAGTACAGCAATTAACAAAAACAATCTGAAAATACAAGCTAAACAAAAACCCTAGGAAATTTTTTTGCGAGCTTGGTAATTCTGAAAAAGAATTTCTCGAGGGAAAATAAAGAAGGCCAACTTTAGTATATCGGTGTGCGAGTGTTTACGAGGCAGGGCCCCGAAATAAACAAACCGACAGTAAAGCACAAAGGCCAGGTTTCTGAAAATGACCGTCCATTCTATTTCACCGCCACTGAACAAGGAATTATTGGAACTTTTTAGTAATCATTAAGCTCTAAATGTAACTCGGTAATAGCGTAGTAATGCACGCTTTAGTGTACTCTACTCAAAATAATTAACAATACTAAAATAAAAACGGTATCTGTTAATATACATAAGGTACCATAAGCGTAAGAAGGCAACATAAGCGTAATCAACATTATAGCAATGGCAATAAGGAGGAGAAAGGTACAGTTCGGTTCGCTTTACTCTACTAATATAAGGGTGTATAGACCTAGTATATTAACGAAATACTAATATATGTATGAAGTGTATCTATTTCAATACATCTAGCTATTCTAGTAAAAAATCTCAATAATATTTTTGTCAATACTCTACGTTCTTCGTTTTGATGATGTGTAGGACACATATAAGTGTAATTGTGTAAAACAAAATAATTATTATATAAAAGTGTATAACAATTTATAACACGAAATGTTAGCTGAAAAAAAATATATTAGATAGAAAACTAGGTATGTGAGAGACAATTGCGGAACGGAACGGTCGCCGCGCCCCGCCGGATACAAATTAAAACATTAACAATAGGTAATTCCCCTGACAACGAACAGTTCGCGCCATTGTCAGCCGCCTATGAAACTGGATTATTATATTTCAAAATTACGACGGTGTATCCACATATAGCCACAAATACAATTAATGAAACAATAATTTAATGCACCACGCTCCCGGACGATAATATAATTTACAGTAGTTTTATCTTGTTACAATAACCAGCCAATAAGCGTACAATTGGGAATGACATTTTAAAATATCAAGTGCCCATTATTATGCTGGGAATATTTATTTGAAGAGCAGAATCAAAATATAGAATATATAATCTCAGATTATGATTAACAGAATAAAGACATTTCCACAGATGCTAGTGAAACATACTCACTAAGAAAAGTTATTTTCATTAGCTATAGTTAAATTGATATTTCAATATTATACATCTGTATTACAGGTTACAAATTAATGTTAAATTAAAAATACTCTTGGAAAATTTCTCGATTAAAAAGAATGTTCGAGAATTCAATTCAATATTATGTGAACATTTCGCGTCGTAATAAAGATGACCGTAAATTGTTAGACTCCAAAAACTAATATAATAAAGTAAGAAATCGTAAGTGGAAAGATAATGTATAGCCATAAAAATGTTCAGTGGGGAGGAGCGCTAATGAGCGAGCATAAAGCGTGACGTTGTAGAAGCAGAACATTAAGCGCTGGCTGCCAGAAACTGTAATCTATTCTGAGCAATTTTAATTAGCATTCTACTGAATGCTAAGTCTCAAGGGGAAAACATGTAGCCGATTGATACAATGAAAAATTAGACATTTTGTACAAGAAAATGTACGTAAGAAGCAGAGTAACAATTACCTTATTTATGCTTGTGACACATCAAATTAATCGAAAGAAGTCGACAAATTTAATTTCACAAAATATTTAACAACAACGAGCATCTGAATGTTTCAGTAAAATCAATTTACAGAAAGAGAACAAACATGTTCAAAGCTCCGATAATAATCAATTAAGCATTATTGCTCCAGCCGATGCAATCGACAAGTTCTATCAGGTAGGATCCGGGCTGGCACATTTAAACAAACGGTGTACGGGAGTGGATTGCGGCTTGTTTTTTAATTATTTCAAATAGTCAAGAGTTTGCCCACGAGCTAGCCTGATGGAAAACGATGATGCGGCCTAAAATTTGCCTAACATTGTAATTTGGTGGTGATCTTGCTTTAATAATAGCCAAATAATATTTCCTATATTGAAGTTTATTTCACATCGAAATAAGTAACTAGACTTTTTGAATTAGTTTATGCATGTTTTGTCATAAAATGTGGCCAATTATTTAAAGCATTCAATAAAAATAGCACACGATTTCTTAAAAACAAGTCCACAAATTCACAAAACTTCTGATTACTGTAATAAAAGTAGGGACAGTACATATTTTATACCAAATTTTTCTAACGAAAGCTTGATAACAGTTTGATATTAACAATCTATTCAATGTAATTTGTTTAAGATTAAATAGCATATATTTTCTATATATTAAAAAACGTATAAAGTTTATGCAAAACTCTTTACATTAAGGGCGTTTTAAGTCAAAAGAACGTTGTGCTTCTATTTTCTTTATTTTAAATTCCTCGTAAGGATCGGCTCTCCAGGTACTTATATTTTATTCACCGAACTTCTCATCTAAGTATTTTCCAACCCTAAAGCCAACTACAAGAACCGACGCAAAGATCCTCACTCCGCGCTTGCCAATACTTATAACAACTTTTCGCTGTATAAACTTCTAAAGTTTTGCGGATTGAAACTTATGGGAAATTATAATTGTTAGTCAATGATTCGGCTCTTCACTAAGCGCTTTAAGTTTTATTTTCCTTTAATTCTCGGACATGCTTCAGATCTTCCTTTACGGTAATGAAAAATGATACATAGCGAGAGATTCATACTTTACAATATTTTTTTATGCATTTTTAGTATTTTTTCGATGTGAAACAGTTTTTTAAAGCCAATTTTAACCTACGTATAAAAGGTTTGCAGCTTTCCTATTTGAGAAATAAAAACAAACACTCGTTTGTGCGCTGTGAAAGTGTAAAAGCAATATAGACTTTTTGCTCTAAGGCCGTATCGTTGTTAGGGGCTAGAATTGCTGCTTTGCAAAAGCTACGTTACTCTATAATACAACTACATACTCGTACTAAGTAAAAGGATGAAATATTCATGTACATATTTTAAATCCGAACATCTAAGCTGAACTGTCGGTTTTAATACAGCCGAGTAATTCAAAACTAAGATGATAATATTATATTTAACAGCCAATTCCGGTACATAGTACGTACCATTTATACATAAACTGCTGCAATGCCTGTAATTCACATCACTGTACATCATCGGCCTCACATATCTATCTAGCTTAACATAGATTTGTATTCATCATTGTCCAGTGCTAATGCAAGCTTAATAACGAACGGCGCGACGCGACCTAGCGTACGTCCAGTACATCAAATTAGTGCACTCCGGTGTGTTATGTGACACTGTGCATTTGTAACATACCTACACCAGACCATTAACATTGTGTTGCGAGAACAGGCCGGGATCCTCGGCGACTGGGAGTGAATATAGTAAAAGAGTCACAATACCTATATTGGATAGTACACCACCACGTACCTCTACTCACTAAATCTCTCTGGCTATGATAGTTCCACAATCGCTTTCAATGTGCCTCTTGTTTCACGCACCGCCTACGCTTGCCTCGCAATAATAATAGCAGTGTGCCCTCAGAATATTTTAAAACAGAAAATACTCGCTATTTATTCAACGTATCGAAATATTTTCTTTCTCGTTTACTGCCATGGTTTAAAAGTGGTTTCACAATAGAAAATACGGTATACTGTATACGTAATAGTTATTAGTTTTCATTAATTTCAATACTGAACTAACACTGAATGTAACGTACGTTTACCATCGAGCGGTGATTCTTTCACTTTTGTACACCTCGGGAAGAGATAGAATAAGAGTAAAAAGCGAAACCTCTAATAGAAAATATAACATTTTAAATTGTAGTCCCATTAACTGATATAAAACAAAAGTCTTAATAAATGAGCTCAATATCATAGCGTCCATGCAATTAAGTCAAACAGTAATTGTCGAATTAACCCATACAGGTCGTGCTGTAATTATCATAATCTGAAATGAATACCCTTAAATGTTGAAAGCAATAATATAAACTTTATTGATTGGATCCAGAAGTTGATTCCTTTCAAATAAAACTCTTGCTCCGTTTCCGAGTCGTTATAGAAAAAAACTTTTTTAATATCAAGTGTAACGGTCCGTCCGTTCTTTTTAAGACACCTATTTGAGGCTGCGGAAAAGAAAGGGCTCTTATGTGAAAGATTGCCAAGTAAAATTGTATTCCGGACCAGCTGTGGATGAGATTTATAGCGAAGTTGTAATACGTCCTCTCAAACTGCGTCTGATATTGTCATAAGGCCACTCATAAATCGATAAATCGAATAACAACGTCAAATACCCTTGCAATCACTAGGTACAAGCAAGCTGGAGTACTGAAAATATGGTATTATTCGTTGAAATTTTTCCTGCAATTAATATCAGCGAATGGCGACTGCATTCACTGTGGATTATTTTACTGTGAAACAATATCAGTATTTTTATTTTGTCAATGCATTTTGAGTCATGCGTTTAAAAACGTCACAATTTAAACGACAATATTCACCGGATTAGATTTAACATGCCACGTTGGAGCTTCGAACAAAAGAAGTAAAGAGCAATAAACGTTCGATGATGAAACAGGATTTTTTATTGTAATTGTAAACATATGGGACGCATCGAGATAAATAAATATTGTAATATTAGAATAACACTACTTTGTGTAACATTAGCTATTCCCAGCATACGGAAGTGCAGTTATCCAGTAATTAAAATGTATTTATTAACGTAGGACAAATAATTATTTTCCAAGCAATAAACCAAATTATATAATAGGTAGACAAAAGTTTATAAGGACATTAAAAAAAAAATTACAAATAAATTGAAGATTTTAATCTCTTAATATTGAGACAAATATCTGCAAATACGAATAAAAGGGATAACATGTAAATTAATTCGAAGTAATCAATGTAGTGCCTACGCAATCACGAGCCTTAGGTACACGCAATAGTCGCTCACGGAAGGTAGAATAACGTATCCAATATAAATAGGGACAGGGGAACATTTGTCCGGCGAAATGTCCGCCTGCCAGGTCAGGTGGCACACGGTAAAAGCGTTGAAAGCATACATAAATTTACACGACGTGGAGCTGTACAGGACGCAGGTGGCGCCAAGCACTACAGCCGAGAAGCCTATATAACTACAACTACAACCATTAAGGTAAACATCACCCCACGTAAATTCACGTTCCACGTGTTACAGACGTTATTACGAATATTTTCAATCAGTACGACGATAATACAGTTTGTTGACCGTGCCTCTAGAAAAGTACTCTTTCTCGGTTATACGACGTTGCAATCAAAGGTTGTTACAGGGACGTGTGTGCGGGTGGAGATAGGAGCTCCGCTACCGAAGTAAACAATCGACACAGACAATCGCGTCCCAGTGCGAGCGGGCTAACAGCGACTCCAAGACAAAGGGCTGATTATTTTGTTCCACTGTTTCTACTCCCGCATGAAGTCTAAACAAACCCTTCGAACCATAGATCCGTCCGCCATTTTACTCTACGCGCGTAATCGTGGCTTGTGGAGCACGTAGCATGGATAAGCCCCTAAATAAACTGATGAATAATCGTGAATGTGTAATCTATGTTACAACAATATAGCACAACCAGCGTTTTAGTGAGGTATATAATAAAGTTACCCTTAGGAATTAATTACGGTTACTTTTCAAAATGTAATGTTGTGAAAATCTGAAAGAAAAAAAATACAGTTAATTTTTTACTGAGACTGCAGTTCAGAATTCTGGCTGCATATTACTGTTTAACACAGCATGGTCCCTTTATCTACCATGACACATTCCGTCGGCACGCTCGGTGCATGCCAGTTCGCCGCGGTAGTGTTCTACCCCGGATGACAGCAACATGGACAAAGTGGCCTACCATCCTCCAAAATTCCATTCCAGAAGCCACCGTTCTGTTCCACGCGTTTCGCGTACTCGAAATAACTTGCGCATATTTAAGAGAACACAAAAACTTATTACAATTTCTTCCGTAGGACACCACTGTAGCCAGTATTCATGTTCAAGTAATTCGCTAATCCTATTATGTCTCCGCAACTGAACTTTCCTGTTCTGTGGTCCCTAAGTATCAAACTTCGCCGATATATTTCAGCACCAAGAACTGCTAAGGTTTACTCCCGAGCAGAAAGAAAGGAAGCGAGCGTGCACCGCGCGTTATTTACGACTAGCGATTCCGGCGCGGTTAAGACTATAAAGGAAATCCAGTTCAGTTGCACCCGATGCATTTTCCCTCACTAAACATTATCTGCATTCCGTGCTACCGTCATTAAATGCTTGGATAACACAATTCGGTTATAATGTGAATTGCCTTAATCCTGTGTTTTATATAGGACATTTTCTTAATTTGTCTTCTTTTAATTACGACAAATACCATATTGAGTATACACGTTCAGCAAAAATAATGGAATACTTGCTCACGTCCGTGACACAGAATGCAGTATAAAAGATACATATTTGTCTGGGGGAGGGGGGTGAACAAACTTGCAGGCGTTTTAGGGACATAAAACGTTACTTAGTGAGCCACAAATCCTCGTAACGCTAAGCCGAGATAAAACACTAAGCCCGCGCCACAACGAGTCGGAGCTCAAATTTTTCACCTGCGCTGCGCCGCCGGCCCGGAATGTGTGCCACACTGGATATTACCTTCGCAAGAATTATGATATTCTATAATGAAACTCGTGTAGCCGCATTAATCACATATTAGATTCTGTTTTGATTCATGTGACTTTTTTACTTCACTCCGCCACACTCAATTTGTTTTAGTCTATATTATGACTTTTACTAACATATCATAAGTTTCTCTTGTTTATATCTATATACCATATAGTTGTCACAGTGTCACCGTAACAGCCAGTTTCATCGCGTCCTGCTAGGATACCTTGTTAATTAATATGCAGCACTCAGGTACTAATATTACAAAAACCAATAAATTTACGACTGTACTAATGCCCATTCTACTCTGTTCTAGTGGATTTTAAGTGTTAAGCCTTTCATAGCCCCTAAAATAAAGCATACGAGGACCGTAATAAAACGTTTCACTAAGACATTTAGCAAGTCGTAACTTCACCATTAACGTGGATTAATGCTAAGTGTTAAGTAAAATAATTTAAAACTGAAGTTTTTATAGACGCTGTCTCTCGCGCCAATGCAAAATCCCGTAATTGATGGGCATTGTAATCCTTGATACGGATCCGCAAGGCCGAAATCACATTCCCGTAATTCAATGACATTTTCCACGATGAGCACGGATCGCGTGGAGAGATCCCCAAACAGAGAAGAGTAATAAAGCCATTAATTCCGCTTTACGCGCAAATAGCATAAATCAGGCTGTAGCGCCTCGCACCACAAGACCGTTCGGAGCGGCGCATCGCCCAGCCACGGGTAAATTAAACGCCTGCCGTACGTCCTCTTATAAGCAAAACCACAAGCCAACATCGCTCTTAAATTAAATCAATCGGTCTAAAGTATGTACTAGAAGAAAACAGTCTTTATAAAACCGCTGAAACGACGTTATCGGCCCTCGCACTAAGATTTATGCGACGTCTTTCTTCTAATAGTGATTCAGGTATAACAGAGAACGAGAAAATGGTTTCCATTAAAGTCTGCTTCAAACACGAACGGTTTAAAACGAATTTTCGCAACAATGCAATAGGAAGAAAGAAAAGGCAAAATCTATCGGAAACTGCAGTCTTCTTCAGGATTAGCTTAAACGAGATTTGGAAAAGACGCCCAACTGTGTGAGAAACGTGTGAGAAATCTAAAACTTCGAAATTGAATAACACCATGTACATTGTAGATATATGTAGTTAAAAAGGAAATGGATTTCTCCTTTCTATTATATATATATATGTAATTGCATTAATAGGTAAATAGGTAACCTTAACTACCTACGCTATTTTAGTTATGCGCTAAGTAGGAAGTAACTATTTTATAGCAATTGTTTACAAATTTGATATTTTCATTAAATAAAATCCAATTATACGATACTTCTAAGAACAACATAATGGGAACTATTGCTTGAATTGAGCCTTACGGACCGAACTCAGTCATGGGATTATCGAAAATTAGATTTCAGTAAGACGCTAGAGCCTTTGAGAGCGACGAGCGGGCGAGGCAGCGCGCGCCGCCTAGCGCCGCGTCAGCATCGCGCCGCCAGCGGGCCCGCGCTCCGTTTGCGACAACTCGTGCCGACGAAACTTCACTGTCCTCTCAATTACACTAAACATTTGGTTTATACCACATACTACTGGCTGTTTATATATTCATATTCTACTGACTGTTTATATAATTAAGCAATCTTGTAAAATGAACACACACTCGGGTTTCAACCTATTATGGAAGACAATGAAAATTTCGGGAAAATAAGTACAAATGCTTCCAGGACGATCGTTGTTTGATGGAATATCGGAGAGATACCCATGAAACATAGAATACCTAGGGTCGACACATGAACCCATAACGCAAGGATACTTTCTGTGGTTAATAAAAATGGAAGCCATTAAAGGTAAGAGAAGCATAAAAATACCAAGTAAACAAAGTCTATCTGAATAAAAAGGTCGCTACTAAAATAAATTATATTTCGATTCGGCCGTTCCGATTCAAATTGAAAGAGCTCTACTGTATAGAGACTTTTCTAGCGGCGGCAGTAGAAGGAATACAAATAGGCACATAAACGGAAACAAAATGATCTCATGAATCATATGGACTTATGTCCTCCGTTAACTTATCAACGATATATTACATGCGAGTATCCACCGAACGTCGAATAAATAACCCAGCGACGTCTATGAAATCGTCCGTTATTGTAAGTTCCTCATGGTAAGAATGTAATATCAGCTACATCATTTAAGTGATCCCGACGGACACGTTGCTTATTTATTTTGTAATTTTTCGAAATGACATAATAAATATTTATTCCTTCTTTAGACACTTTCACTTTCCTTACAATGTGTCGAATGAAATGTACAAATTAAACTTTCGACTTCAGTTCTCATTAGCATTCTAAGAACTTAGAAATTTGTGATTATCCAGCGGGAGGAGAATGAATTATTTATTCAATAGATATTAGTAGGCGGCACGCGTTCTCAATAGATAACTGGCATAATTCGCGCAGGGATGGCGCGCATCCCCACGAAACAATAGCAGATTATCAAGCGAAACGACGTAAATAGTCGTGGAATAGGAGAAACAGGGCGGCTGTTTGGGTTAAAAGCCCGCAGGACATCCGAGCCACGAATCGAATGCCTGATGAGCCGCCCGACTCTCAACGACCGATGTCCAGACGTTTGCTTTCTTACGTAATACAGTTGTATTTAAATTTATCAAATCAATCAATGAAATTGAATGATGATTAAAATCGAAATAGTAAATTCCTACGAAAAACCGAAAATCCGAGTTCAGAAATCCGAGTCAGAAATTGTACGACACGGATAAAATTACCACGCTAATCTATATTGATACGAGCAATTATTCGTTCACACGAAAACTATGCCGTACTGTTACTAGTGAATGAAATAGGATTTGTCAAATTTTACAGAATTTTTATTCAATTTTCACAAACAGCATCTCTGAGATGATCATAATATTTAGTCAGCTACATACATATTTATGCCGCAATGTTGACAACATAGCATGATCATCAAACTTAAATTTATATTATTTGAACGAAACTTGTTAATATCATAAGTTCAGCCTTTGTTTAATAACATTTATGTCAGATGTTTAAGTATATAAAGTTAATAAAACGATATAAATACACGTTGAATTGATCGTTGTTAACGCAAGGACATTCGTCACTGATATATTACGAAACTAAAACGATTAAAAGCATGAAACTCTCATAACATTATACAGTGAACTAAAACACTCCAATTCAGCCGCTTTCAATGGTGGATTAAATGAAGTGGATTCTGTGACAGCGTTTAATTGAAACGGCAATAAGTACAAAACAAACACGACATAAAAGCGTTTAAAATCATTTAATTGTGAATACGTTTTCATAATAGTATCGCACGCAATTGGTGATTATCTCGATGTCATTAATTTTATAATAAACGGTCTACAGTTTACTTGTTCACCTTATCTTGGTGTGCACGTGTCGCGAACACGTCTCATTATTTTTCTACCAGCTAAGATTATGTAATCTCTTAAGGGAGAGTATTAAGCGTTTTCCCCACAATAAACAACCCGACCACACGATATTGACGGTCCTCATATTATATTGAGCGGTTAGTTTAGTAACACTTCACTCGTTGTCACAACAGTACCAACAGAATTGGTTTTACAATCCATATATGGATAACAAGAGGATATGTAAGAGTACACATGTAAGTGTAAGGATGAAATATTTGAAGAGGGCGCTAGTTTTAAACGTGTTATATGACAATTCAATTAACCGTGAGCGACCTGATTGTGTCTGAAAACAAAGAACCTGCTAATAGCGACGCGTGGGGGATAAACAGTGCGACAGTAGCCTCGCGTTGAAAAAATAAAGGCGCGACGACGCCCGAATAAATGAGAACGGCGATAAACAGGAGGATTCGTTCCGAGCGGGGGGTCGATATCGAAATGCATTATTCCCCGATCCGAGTGTTCCGATTCAAATTGAAAGAGCACCTCCAACATGAGATTTCTCAGGCGGCGAGTGGGCGCAGAATATAAATCGGCACATAACCAGAAATGGAAAGGCTGTGAATTTCCGTTTGGTGGCGAGCGGCCGTGTTTTCAGACGTTCTCTATTACATATGCAGCAGCTCCGGAAAAAATGTTAAATATGCATTAAATAAATGCATCTTTTACTTAACGTTTTAGTACCAACGTTATATTAATACGTTCTTAAAGAAAAAAGATGAATCCTCGAGCCTGTTATTTTAATTGCGCGGTTGAGGTAGGATAAAATATGGCAAAATAATATGCAGAACTGCCTTAATAACATAAAATACTTTTATTATTCATGTATATTGCTTAATATAAAGATGTTAATGTAGAGGATCCCATAAATATACTACAATTTATGCAGAACAAATGGCTAATAAGACCCCGTCATATTCACAATTGTGCCCGATTCGCAACACGCCCGGCCGATATTTACGTAACAAACGTCTTTGCTGATTCCTGAGACATTCTCCCACTTCCTCAAGCCGTAGCAATAATACTGAAATGTCGCTGATACCGAATATTTACTTAACTAATCTGCGACGACCCTATTTGTGAAGTAATCCAATTAATTCTCTGATTATACCACTGATAATAACTAAATCCGTTTGTGTGTATATGTACTTAATATGTATTATGCAACGATATAATGGCACATAGAAACCTTTTATAAAATTAGAGCTTTCTAGGTACACGTTTTTAATTAGTCACTCCATTCTTGTGAATAAAATATGATGGTGTTGTTCGCGACAGATCAATATGTTTTGATATTTTTTATTGTCATTCTTAATTCACGGACAGATTGGAAAAATGACGTCACAGACGTAGCTGTGATAAAATAAGCCGTCGCAACATTTTTTTATTTTGATATTACATTCATCAGACTTTCAAAGCCAGAGTTACTGCTAAAATGGAGTTGGAATTAAAACAAAAGAATTTCTTAAGGACAAGTTTGAACGGTGCCTTTAGTTTATGCTCGATGATTGGTAGTAGAGTCGGCGGAGCGCGTTGCTGGCGGCGCGGTCCGTGGGCGACAACGACGGCACTCTAACTTTATTAAGGACGAGACGCCCGCACCGTCGGTGAATCAAGGTGACGAGCTCCACAATGCCCTATTCAGATTTAAATAGCTTTACGCCCAATTGCGTTTCAATACGGCTCCGGCGCTCGGATAGTTATTTCATTAAACAAAGATTTTAGAGATGAATTCTGAAGATAGAGCGCGGTGCCGACTGATATTAAATCATTAGAGAGGCGACCGTGTATTAGTCTGTAGACACAATTATAACTATAATTGCATACCGTTCAGTTGCATTAAGCGTTACGAGAGTGAAACACACGCGCCGTCACGAGAACAATGGTGAGAGACAAGTTGCGGGACGAGGGCCGGGTTGACGCAAAGTTTGGCAATTACGGAGACCGCATGTCTGAGAGCGACGCTACACTCATTACGAACTGTAACTCTACTCGTCCATGTTAAAAGTGTATGGGTCATGGGGATCCAAACCACGCGTAAGTACGTGTATTTTGCGCTATCACTTGTATTACACCGAAATCAATCTAGTACTTATACATTTTTCATTATTATCCGTTTTGTCGATTGATATTGAGAGAAAATACTATTATCACACACAAGTACTATTTAAATACGTGGTTGTAAATTTAAAATGGCATAAACATAAGCGACACATATTACGAGAGACAAATTCATAAAAAACCAAGTAAGATTTTAAAGCCAGTAAAATGTGAGTCATTCATCCGTTCTAAATCTAGTTTGGAAGTTAGGAGAATCTCGCAAAAATATTGAACACAACGAAGCGTGAATGTATCGGAAAAAATGTATGGACAAAGCCCCGAAGCTGACGTAGTTACGTTTTTCGGCAGAGCTTTAAAAACTACACGAATTTATAAGCCGAATATGACGGCTCGATTCCCTGCCATTGTGTCGCAGAGCCGCGGGGGATGACAAGCATTGTGTCACCAAACGTTCGTGTGCGTCAATTCACGCCGCTCCGAAAATATACGCGATATTAACAACTTGCGATATGATGCTGTCGAAAAATATCGTTTGGAAAACTTCCGCCATTTACATAAATGTTTTCCTATTTTATATCTACAATAAAGAACAAACGTAGCCACTTATCGACTGTTTCGTAGTCGTAGCGTGCTTAATTAACTGTCAACGAAATTATTTAAACGCTATTCCATACGACTTTTTATTAAAGTCAAGACAGTGGTTAACATGTATGTATGTATATTTAAATATAATACATATCTCGCCAATTCAATCAGTTTGCTTATATTTATGCCCCGATTCATGGTATCAATTTGCTTTTTTCAATTCATTTGTGTCAGAAAAATATTCTCTACCTTTCTGTCTAATTGTACCTACAAGTGTTTGTCTTTTCTGTACAAACAAAAGTTTTTTACTTGATGAAATTGTGTAATAGAAATACATATTATATCGTTCCTAATATTTCATGGGTGAGTTAAAGATTTTGTGTGAAACAATATATCATAACACACGTCTGTAGTGCGAGATGGAATGTGACAGTAGCGGCCGGGGAAGGCGGCGGGCGAGAGAAGGCGTGCGACCGACCTGCAGGCTGGGGTGCACGGCGAGCTGCAGCAGCGTGCGCACGACGCCCAGGTGGCCCTTGTTGACGGCGATGTGCAGCGGCGTCTGGCGGCGGCGGTTGCGCGCGTTGAGGTCGGCGCCGGCGGCGGCCAGCGCCCGCAGCGCGCCCGGCTCGTCGCCGAAGGCCGCGTGGTGCGCCGCGCGGTCGCCGTCGCGGTCCTCCGCGTCCGCCTCCGCGCCCGCCTCCACCAGCGTGCGGATCACCTCCACATGACCGTTTTGCGCGGCCGCCTGTGCGCAGCGCCCTCGACGTTACGATACGTTTGCGCAATTTTGAACGCACTCGCTATTACAATTCGTATAACATTGTGTAAAAGAATGTTGCGCTACGCAACTACGCAAGTCCAAAATTGTATTAAATGTTACGCACGCGTGTCGTAGCGATTGTGGGTACCATCACGTGTAACGTATACATCGTGATAAAAACCAAAACACAAGTCCTATTAAGCGAAATTATCAGTTTATATGAAAGCATATAAAAATCCAGTATTTTCTAATGAATTATTTACGTAAAATGCCAAAATCGCCTCGCCTCTTTGCACCGCACACCCCGTCGAGTACTGGAGTTTAATCCTCACCAACTTCACTATTGGCAGATCGTAACACGACATGTGGTGTTTCAAGATACACGTGTAAGCAGTAGTGAAGCAGTTCCCGCTGACAGTCCCGTTGTCACCTGCAGCGCGGTGTGTCCGCCGTACACGCCGTTGACGTCGGCGTGCGCGCCGTCGGGCCGCGCCAGGATGTCCGCGCAGCGCGCCGCGTCGCCGTTGGCCGCCGCCTTCACCAGCTCCTCGTTCGCGTCGCCCGTCACGTGCGACTCGAACAACTTCTTCAGCAGCACCGACAGCCGCTCCCCTGCGGACGAACGACCACCCGATAAATGCAACGATCGCTCCATGACGCTTAAGCGTGCAGTGTTGTGAGCCCAGTTCTAGATATGTTTACCTTCCATTCATTATTCTTTTTCACTTTCCATTGTTTATTTAACATTTTCAATGTTAACACACGAGCTCTAGTAATACTCAGTGATGATTTATTGCCGTTTGAACTCAAATCTCAGCAGAATGGTAGGGATAAAATGTATGACGTATATAAAAACCGAAATCTACATATATATAACTAGTATTAATACCTGAGGAGTTTCCCGGAATGCTACCGTCGGATGAGGCCACTTTAGTAACAGCATTCGGATTATAGGTCCAAGAAGTATTACACACTTCTACTTTCAGATCATTGTCGTGATATATTTGCTGAACGCGGCCAATTTTTCCAAGAGTCTGTGACAAAACAATATAAATTTTAATATGACAATGAAATGCTACTCTTGAACACCAGGAATTAACTTTACTGTAGTGAAATGTTATATTTTTACGATAATAGAAAGTCAAAAGAATGTAATAGATAACCGGCGCCATCGCCTCGGCCCACTCGCCGTGGCCGCGCTGCAGCAGCTTGACGCGCTCCTGGTCGGCGCACACCTGCACCAGGTCGCCCACCGCGAAGCCGCCGCCCGCCGCCGCGCCCCCCGCAGCCCCCGCGCC
>DWGJ01001405.1:0-20181 GCA_018246895.1 Aspitha aspitha aspitha
ATTTCGTGATCACCGCCATAATTTCTTTTTTTTTTTGTGTGATCATGAATAAATATTTTCTTTCTTTCATAAAATACGCCGCTTTTCGGTTAAGTATCCCGAAAAAATAAATGCACGTGATATATTACTACAACCCCCCTCCACTTGTAATATTTCGTGATTTTATATAGACCCCCTCTTTCGAACCTTACATGATTAATGGACAGTCCCTTTTCAGTGTATGAGATAATTATGAGAGTAACGTCCCATTCATTAATAATAATAAAAATTTGTATATTTGATTCTGAATGAACGGAACAGTTCATAAACATACATGTCCTTAAATGGTTGCCCTGAGCGGGAATCGTACCAGTCAATGATGTATTTGACTCGATGTCAAGTTATGTATTATCTGTAATCCCCTGACGTAAACGATTAAAGCAGGCAATTGGCGCTACATTATTAATTTTAAAAATCTATAATGTCATTTAATAATCATAGCCAGTTATTGCAAATAACACTAATTAATGTTCAGTTATAACTGAACATTAATTATTGTCAAGATTAATGAGGATTAAGCTGTAGGAACATTAAAAATCAATTACGTTGGCTCTATCGACATATTTGCCTTGGCCTTTGGCGAGCTTCGATTTCGTTCTCGCTTCAAATTTCGAACGTGTAAAAAGAATATATTTCAAACGAACGTGTATAAAAAAATTTCAAATTTCGAACGTATATTAATATTTCAAATTTAGAACGTGTATAACGTGTATAGGTTGTCTGGAAGAAATCGCAATTTGTGCGATAAGAGCGCCTATTGCATGCTACTTTATATTTCATTATTTCTACTGTTTTGTTTATTTATTCTTAGTGTGCAATAAAGTATATTATTATTATTATAAACATTTACAATTTCGAACGTGTATAAATATTTCAAATTTCGAACGTGTAAAAGATATTTCATATAGAACTCCCCAACTCGTTATGGTGGATGTTACAGATCAATCACGATTTACATATCCTCTCGCGATTCTCACGCTCCGTCCGATCAACCTGAAATAAGCTTTATATCTTAAAAAATACAATACAAATTTAAACAACAGTTTAATACCAAAAGTTAGTGTTATAGCCATACTAGACAGTCCGTGGTTTTACTCCCGTAAAATATTTTTAGTGCTTTGTAAAATTTATGTTTAAAAGAAACCTAAGTTACTCCTTATAACATCAGCGTCTGCCTGTGAAAATACCATCATTATCGATGCTAGCATTCTGGAGATTAGCCGCAACGAACAGACAGATGCGAAAAGTTTAAGAATTACTATTTATTAAAGCAACCACGCTTCAATTTTATTATAAATATGCATACCTAGAAGACAGTATTTTGAGGTCGACAAGTTTAAGTTCAATAAATTCAATGAAATATTGTTACGTAAAATGACTCTTATCCAATAGGTAACACGGGTGCCAGTGACAGTGTTGAAGGCAGCGTGCTGTACATTTTTTCTGGCTTCCGCTACGAAATTGTCGCGAGCCAAGGGCAGTACATACCAGGCTATGCCACTGGTTCCCAACCAGTGGTCCGCAAAGCCGAAATATGGTCCGCGAATTTTAAATCAAAGCGTAAGCGTAAGTTCCTATCGAGTTCGATTATTACAGTTTATTTTTATTTTACCTACATTGTGGTCCCTGCTAACAAGAACGATATAAAAGTGGTCCCTGACCAGGAAAAAGATTGGGAACCCCTGGATTATGCAGATCGACCGCTACACGACTACGCCACTGATATTTTAATATTTTGTAGTTTCTTATAATAATAATAATTAAGGCTTATTCACACTGTGAAAATGTAAGGAAGAAATATTGCCTCACAACACGTTTCACTATTTTGCTTTCTGCCTACCCCGTCACATACATATGTCACGCTAGGCGTGACATATGTATGTGACACGTTTCACCTGTAGGTGATACTATTATTATACCATAGTGTCTAGCCATACCAGTCAGTTAGTAAGTAAGAAGTAGTAGTAAGAAGAATGCGTTATCCACAACACAATCGCATTATGAAACAATGAATTTTTGCGGTCCTCCTAAGATAGAGGTCTAAAGTTGATAAAAAATGTAGCATTAGACTAACTAAAGGGTGTAATAAAAATTACTGCTAATCGAATATCGGTTTTAACACAACACATCAATATATCCGGTATTTCCAGTTGAGAACATGCCGGACCGGTATCGCGCGATTGCCTCAGCACAGCAAACTGCCTGCCGGATATCCGGCGGCACGAATCCATACAAATGTTGAATTGTATCTTCTCCCCTATCCGTGCGTATTCCGAGTTCACTAGGTTTTGATTAATAAATATTATGGACAAGGTTGTCAGTAAAACAAGAGCTGGATGAAGTTGACTGATATCAAGAGATCATTCTGTTTTGGCTTCCAAGAAACAGGGAGAGATGCCAACAGCTGATAGCCCACCTTCACTTCACATATTGAAAAGGCACTTAAAGAAGATAGATTAGTTAATTCTAGATGTATGTAGGCGATTGATAGATGGTACCTATATTTTTTGTTGAATTAAATATTGTATTAGTAATATAAGCTTTCTAAGCGGAGTGTAGTAGATAATGGAGACCGAACTAGCTATTAATATTACAATAGAATAGCCATTAATAGTAATTTGTCAACTGGCTTCCAAGCCCTAAATAAAAGTGACCGCGATTTAAAATCGATATCTATGTAGATGTGGCATTAAATTTACAGCTAATAACAGTACAAGGAACTCCAATTGTAAATATCTCCGTGCCAATTCGGAATCGAGTGCAATTTTAGAAACTCAACCGCGATGCAGATACTATTTGACGTTCGGGAAATACGCTCGTGTTAATCGTCGCTATAAATCGGGATCATAATAAAGTGAAATAATTACCACATTAGCGTCCAGCGAGATTGAGGGCCGTTGAAATATTCGCGACCGCACGAATACAGTCCGATCGAGTAGTGGACGCATTTCTCAATCGCGTTATGCAGGAAGTTGAATTATACGGGCCGATATAATTTATTGCGTACAATCTTAAAGGTCATCTGTTCCATTGATAATGAATAAATGTTATCGGCGTTTATTATTTGTTTTTTTGTTGGATTATCGCTTGTTCACCAGCGTAACGACACGTTGATGGAAACTGATAATGTTCTTTAATATCGATTTATTTTATTCGATGTATTCGATTCAACAGTCGATCCAGAGGCAGACCCAAAACAAGGTGGAAAGATGTAGTATCAAAAGACATGAGGATGTGTCAAGTGTCCGAGGACGATGTCGGTGTTAGAGCGGAGTGTGGCGGAGAAAGTGGCGGAAAAGTGGAAAAGCTGACCCCACCACCGTGTGGGATACATAGCTGGGGAGAGAGAGAGCTCAAACATACCGTCCATCGACGTTCGCATGCGATCGCCGCTCGCGCTCTCCCTCCAGTATGCAGTCGTACCTGTTTATCGAGGGTGAGCTCGAGCTCGAGCTGTCCCGGGGACAGCGTGAAGTCCTTGCGCACCACGGTGCAGGGCTGCGGGCCGGGCTTGTCCGGCGCGTACTGGATCTTGCGGATGCCGAGTGCTATCGTGCTCCTGTCGGAAAACCGTACCGAACGTGACACAAGTCAGAAAAACACCACGACGATACTACGCTCTTACTAGAAACATCACAGAAAATAGATGGTCTTTCCGGATTACTTGTACTTTCCGGATTTTTCATATTCAGTATGAATCTGTAAAGCTGTACATACATAAACTTTAAAACTATTTTCTAGACAGACTCGTTAGTGTGGAGGGGAGGAGGAGGGGGGCACCTGCGATGGGAGCGGTCTATTTCCGAGTCTCCGAGGAACAGCTTGACGTAGTAGTGCACGCCGCAGGGCTCGCCGTCGTCCTCCAGGCCCGGCTGCAGCGTGACGGAGCCCGGCGCGCCGCCCGGCACCGTCAGCCGGAATGGAATGGCGTGCTCGCCCAGTTTCTTCATCAGACGCTCCTGTCGTGCGCCATTCAACATATTCCCAACTTAACCAATGAATCAATACATTAAACGCAATATATTTAGCAATTTCCTAAAGAAGTACCGTCTCCCTCGGTTTTCATTACAGCGCGGTCGTTCCTACACTTACCCTTACGCTTCGATTGACAGTTGTTGTAGGGATAGCTCCTTCGTTATTCCCAATGAAACGGTCAATAGGTAAATGATAATAATCCAGTTTAAGTATATATTAGGTACCTATAATTAATGTTTGTTTCATTGCAACTGAGGCTACAGATAAGCAATGCAATCTTGCCGTTAACATAAAGGACCCTAGCTACCTCGTACCTTCGTGCTCAATATGGTTTAAGTCTGATGGTAAATTGTAGTAACGATAATAACAATAATAGCCCGCCCAACCCTACTTCACAATTTATAACAACCCCCTGAGGTCAATAAGTAGTAAATTGAATATTATACAGAGTGCGGAACAATATCTAATCTATAAATTGTATTCATTGCGTATTTGAATTAGTGCTCCCCTAGTTGAAGGAATTTAAACATGTAAGTTTTATGATAATTTGTGTGTCAAAGGTTTAGTTACATCTGAAGCAGGCGACAGGCATTCCTGAGGCCGGCGCCGCCCGCGCACAGAACGTACGGACAACAATAAAATGGTCAGTTTTTGTCACACAACGAGTTACCTGCGTGCGGGACAGCTCGAACGTCCTCTTCTCCGGCTGCGGGTATAATTGTTCCGAGACCAGGTACAGTTCCTTGAAGAAATTTAAACCCATCACCTCGTCTTCTTCGCGGCCGTAACGAAACGTGCACACCACTTGCACGAACACCTTGCGGCCTCGCACGTACTCCGGCTCCACCACCACCATGCCGTCTGCGAGGAAACGATACACGAAATGCATATCTTAGGGCACGAACAGTGGCTCCCGGGTGGATGGCTGCAGGTGTGCTCTCCGCTCAATGTACTAAACCTAAATTTTTTTTTGTTAAACTGGAATAACTTATGCATATAATTGCAGCGGCACACATCCCAGATACCGTTTTTCCTACGAAGGTACCAAACGAGTGGGTACATGCAATTCGCCATCGAGCCCTTGGAAACCTCTACCCGACCGCAGGTAAAGTTAACTCCTATATCAAAGACCAGCCGCGACCTGGATTAAACTGAATCTGTAGTTTGTATCTGACATACTATCAGTATCTGACATACTATATTTATATAAAACATTATGTCGTAGCGTGTTCCTTCCTCCCCATCCCTCAAAGAGGAACGCGATGACGTCACGACGGTGCTTCCTGAGCCGAATCATTGTCGATCACATGTACGATACGACCGACCGTTCGTCTGTCCGGCAGAGCTCAATGAAGAACCGCGCAGCAGTAACTAATAACCGAACCGACGGGCCTCGCCGCGCCTCACCTATGGGCTCCACGTACGAGATGTGATCGACGAAGTCTCGTTTGGCCATGTACATGGTGAGCTTCCCGTTCGGGGAGCACTTCTTGAACACTTTGAAATTGTACACCATTTTGATCGATCGATACTGTTGCGATTTATCAAGCGCCGACCGTACAATTCGAGCGCGAGACGAATACGTGGTCAAAGTAGCTCCACCGCAATATATAAGGGATTACTCGAGTGGCGAGGCTTCTGAGCCGCAGTAATCTCGTTTGTCTCATTAGCGGCCACGCGAGCGCCCGCGCCGCGCCGACGCTGCGGCCACGTGCGCCGACAACGGTACCGCTCGTGCGACGTAACTCCAAATCCATCCTTACACTTATACGTGCTTCATACTCGTATAACCGATCAATAACATTTATGTAACCTTCGCATGTTCCCGCGGCAGTGCGATAAGTCGTCGGTCGCCAATGGCCATTTTAAGGGCAGCCATATAGCGCACACGTCACCGCGAGGCCCTTTACTGTACTCGTAAATTGAAAATGTCGCGGCCGTCGGCCGGCGCGCTCGTGCACCGCACGCTCGCCGTTAATTAACTTGAAACGGAATGGCCGTAAATTGTGAAATAACGTTATTTAAAACATCAATACCTATGGGCAAAGTATTCGGTAAACGCTTTCAGTTTGACGGACACCATTTTTTCTGTCACACGAGCCTACTTAGAAGAACGTCGAGCCGCACCTGCGACATGAAGCCCGGCGGCGAGCGGCGCGGCGAGCGGCGCGGCGAGCGGCGAGCGACCGGACGATGGCGATACACGCGTCGCCATGAAATAAGTAACATTATATTACTTCTGGGGATTGTAACCGACATTAACGTGACAATTTAATGGGATATTGTAGGTCCACATCGGTTTGACTGTATACCGAGCTCGGCTTCGCTATTCTTGGTAGGGATATGTCTGTGGCGTAATTCCTACACGTCTACATCTTGTAGTCAGATCTCATAGTCCTTCTAGAGTCCATAACCTAGTCGGCAGTTATTAAAAACGTTTTCAAATGGCCACCCAGAATTCGCGTCGTGTTATACGTATATCTATGTACATATATACAATGCACGACGGGAGTGACGGACACTGCGCACGCGCAACGCCGCGCCGGTCGTTCGCTTCGTATCCACCTCTCGCTCACACTACACGCAGCGAAGCGAGACGGCCCACTTCGTGCTGCCGCCCGTCACTCCCTGCACTGCTAACAAATAGTTTCTAATTTGACTCTATTGGTGGAGTATCAGCCACCCCGCAGACGCCAAAGGAGACGGTAGTACCGTTAACATCACAGGTATACGAATACACCACATCCCTCATACAATATAAACGCGGTGCTTTTGGAGCATGTCATATTATTTCGCTGCGAAACAGTGTTCGGGCGAACACGAAATAAGCCGTGTTCATTGACCAGAGCCACTGCACGCAGCTATTGGAGCGAATGTAGCTGTTCGCGGCGGGGTTACGGGCCCTCATCGCTAAGCCGAAGCTCGCAGGGTCGGTTCCCACCGTCCCCACCGAGGACAGACGTTCATGCGATCACCACTATCGTTTGTCATAATATGTATGTAGTACGTAGTATAATGTAGCTAATGAGTCGTCCGGCCGCCATCACCCCGGCCCCGTCCAGTCGGAGTCAGCTCGGCGATCGCTATCATTTAGTCTCTCAACAAATTCAAAAATGTGACTTAACGTGAATGTGGAGTAAGTCGCTTTGTTTATATACGTCAGCCCGGCGAAGAGGCAGACGGGCCAGCTGACGGCGAGCGGTCACTGTCGCCTATGGACGAGGAGAGCTCTTTTCGCGCCTTTTTTGCGCTCCTAAACATTTTAGGTACACTAGTGGTCCCGGCGTGCGGCGTGCGGCGTGCGGCGTGCGGCGTGCGGCGTGCGGCGTGCGGCGTGCGGCGTGCGGCGTGCGGCGTGCGGGCGTGCCGCGACACAATGCGGCCCGGCCGACATACGAATACGCTTTAATCACTCCTTTTACCTACCACCTGTTTATTCAATTCATCATAAATATTTTTTATATCTCGACTCTTTTATATTTGTACGAGTATGTACCTGCAAAACTGAAGCAAATACATATACATATAATTGATACCAGTGAAGACGGGGTTTAGTCACTGAACAAATAAATCTGCTCATAATACAAATATTTCTTCTGGGTGGGTATCGAAACTATGACTTGCCGTTTAGCAGTCAAGGCCCAAGGGGTCATTTTGTATTAATAAAGAAACTAAAAGCAAATGTCGAACTATGTAATGACTAATGTCGAATGTGTGTAGTCTCAATTTGTGCAACCCTGCAAATAATTGTATGATAACGTCGTTACGTAATGTTATACGACGTCGTGATTAATAACAATTGTGTTATCGTGGATTGATGAGCAGCCTCCGAGGACTGTGATCCGATGTCAATTAAAGGTAGTAACACATCAAACTTGTTTCGTCGTCGAGTTGACGTACGTAGATCAGCCCGCGCAGAGTGCTTTCGCTAATCGCATGCATTCATTTGAATCTGTTTAGGTAGGCCAAGTTCTCGGCAGGAATGTGACGCAATAACTGCACATGACAATTTCGTGTTATTACAAACTTTATTTTCAGTAGATCTACGTCCATCAGATAGCTCACAATTTAAGACTACACGTTGACTAATACATTACCCACATTGAAACCGGTGCGTATAAATTATGGAGCGCACTTGAAGATATTGTGTTTCACGTCCGGCGGTTTAGACACGGGCCGAGGATATCTGCGTGAAAAGGGCGAAATATTGCAGAAATTTCAAAGACGACAGGACAGCATTCGATTCGTCGCGGTGTAGGATTTCATTGCGCTATATACCGTCCACCGAGTGACCGATACAAGCATCATGCGCTTTTACTGAGACGCCTCTGGGAAGTTTATTGATAGCTGTTTGTGAATCAACACAGTATGTATATGTAATTCAGTTTATTATTAATCAACATAGGTAGGTACTTTTTTCATCACCCACCTATAATTATATTGGAAGCTTAAAAAAACCTGTCAATGACACAAAAAACGCAATTTCCGCTTGATACCACAAAGTAAATGAAACCTAATTAGAATACATCGTAATGTAGGTATATCAGATAAGATATATTTGATGTATTTGAGAATTATTAATTAAGAATAGGTATAAAAATATCACGATACGTTGCGACGGACTTATCGACATTTATAAAGTCAAGAGCGTTCACAGTTTACATCGTCAATATCGGTTCCCGAGTGTATCGGTTGGAAAGATGCTATCCCTACTATTGTTAATCCGGTAATTTGAATTTATTGCACCATGAATAAATGGTGCGGTCGGTGGAGCGGTGGCTATCGGGGAACGTATCGACACAGTAGCCGGGCCCGAGTAGCGCGGCATACTCGTACGTTGCTCCAACCCGCTGCCGCGTTGCACCTTCACTTCTTCCCGCTAAGCGCTCCCGGTCAGCTTGCGTCCACTTCAAGCATGCCATCGATAGGGTTATTATCCAAGATAAATTTATATCTTGATATTCAAACATTTAACAATTACAAAGTCTAAACACTGTATTTGTAAATTCGTAACTAAATAAATCTAGTTTGGCCGCAATGTTCGTCCTTTGTGTCTGAACGTTTTCTTGTAAACACTGCAGCGGGGAAGTGGCTAATCTTAGCTATTCCTTGTAGGAGATGTGATTGTTTCTCCTTAACGGGCGAGCTGCTCTAATCGGAACATCCTCGATGCCGGCCGTGTCTAAGCACTGGCGTTAATTAGACTCCTATTGCATTCTACTGAATAAAAGACATGAACAACAGCCGAGGTCAGATCTCGCTGTTGCGGGCATACAAAATACAGGAAGAGTTCTATTATCTGCGCGTTAGTATTACAAACTAACATTTTACCAGATATGCACAACGCTATTATGTTTTAGCGACGACCTGCGTTGAGGTGTGGACCGGCAATCAGGAATCATTATTTACGGGCAGCTATTATCACCTCATGGCTTTTCTGGTTTATTATCGGCTTTGCTCGTTATGTTGTCTTGCGACGGATAAATTATGCTATTAAGTTAGCAGATTGACAAAGTTATTTATGACATTAAGTGAGAGCGCGTCGAGTCTTGACCGCTAGTGGCGTCGCACAGCTGATCTGACTGAACTCGCTGCGCTTGTTTCTGCAATTTTTGTACGAGTACAGTTTACTTTTGATAACCACAACGAACGTTTTATCTCTTAAAGGAAAGAAAACATGTCGATGGCGACCCCCAATAATAAAAATATTTTAATATCCTTTTCTACTTTTAGTTACTGCTTTATAAATAATTAATCTTCTGAAAATCTTAGTATAAATTGAACATTTCAGTAACTTTCAACAGGTTTCAATTTATATTTATTATTTGTTATATGGTATAAAATAAGCGTTAACTTTTCATCATATAGAATGAATTAGAGAGATGAAAACACAGATAATCATTGCTCAACATTTTCAGTTAAGTGAGAGTCAGGTAATTTATTTTTGTAAGGTTAATTGCATCAGCATGTTGACACTGGTCGAAGCACGTGTCTGGTTGCATCTGATAAATGTATGTAAATAATTATTAAATATTATCGAATGTCAGATATGGTCGTTTAGGTGGCCGTTTCGTTATCTGCGTTATTTGTCGTTAACAATTCCGAGAGGCGCTACGGCGTTATCGTGTTGAGTTATAGCAACACTAGCGCGGGGAGGGTTCCGCCGTACGTCTCTGGTTTCATCAGAACGGTCAGCAGTGTCGCGAGATAACAGAGTCGCCGACGACTTCTGATCACGTAATGCCTCCTGATACGATCTCTACATGTGTAACACGAACTACTCGTAACGTCAGGACAACTTAAACCAGAACCAACATTGTTAATCAGATTCTAATGCTAAATTTTATACCAAGATTTAGGATTGTAGAAAAAATTTATAACAGCGAAAAATATATTAAAAAGTATACTAAAAGTAATAAAGACAAACGATTAAAAAGACTATAAAAAACAATGCCTAAGAAGGATACACACAAGTAACATTAAGTAAATAAATTTAAAGCAGAAAATAAAGTAAATTTTACACGATTAAAATAGTCGTTATTTTAATATGTTGCATTGTTATACAACATATTAAAATAACATACCAATGATAAACAGAGAAGTCAGAAATTAAGGATAGTTTACAAGCAGGTTTAAATTATACATAGACATCTCTAATACCTATCGTTAGAAATGTTCAGACGTATTGTGTGATGTCGTGCAAGTTTTTACTGGTACTGTCAATTCTTAAGACTTTTGCTGCTTTTCGACCACAGACAACAATTAAGTATAATTGCAGTGAATATAAAATTTCGTTACTAAATTGTGTTGTTAGAACAGGAATAGATTATTGATTGTTTCTATTGAAATACTAAGATACTACTTGTTTAATTGTATTGGTACGGAATCTGTTAATTTAATATCAGCCTTGTGTATGGAATAAAGTCTTTCGCAAAAGAGCAGTGTAAACACGATTTTTTGGTATTAATTTGGTATTTATTTTATTTTGCTTGTATTAATGAGATCATATACTAGAGTTGTGGATTTGAAAGGTCGCTATTCACGTGTAAATAGCAGGCTGACGGCCCCCGGCACGGGATGCACTCGTAGTTGGTATCAGAGTAGGAACAAGTCCTGCGGTAGATAGCCTCCGCAGGACGTCGCTCCGAAACAATTATTTTTAGCGGACTGGTTCAGCCATTGCGGCGTGAGTTATGACGGCTGATATAACGGCCTGTTTCAGTTTTCAGTAAAATGTAATACCGCCTTTAAAAGATGTCATAGTAAAATTTGTACGAGTATTTAAACAGATGATTAACAAAGCAGCGCAATTTTAAAGTTAGAGGGTAAGATAATGATTGGATAACAGTTATTTTGTAGTTTCCATTAATATTTTATAAGTGAGCTTTTTCCTAACTGTTTTTATAAAAACAAGCAGATATCTTCGTCATCGCGTAACCATTAAATTTGTAGCCGTTGGCGGCAAGTGGTTACATTATCATAGTGTACGTAAAATTAGTAATTGAATGTTAAATTGATGAACGTGCTTAAGGTATAAAATGATTTAGAGCATGATAGTGGTCCCTCTAGATGTGCAACACTGTTCTATTTGTGCCCGGTGGGGTGTCATTATCCGCTCGCCGGCGCCGCCCGGGGCCCCACCTGATCTTATTGCGATTTCTTTCACGAACAGGAGCCGTAATTGCGTTAATCGCGAAACGCACTATTAGCAGTTGCTTGCAAAATGCCGACTAACTGATTTATAAGCAGATCACTATCGGTGTTAAATGTACCACGTTCTGGCAGAACTATCAGTCATCTGCGCACCGCCCGCTAGTACCTACGTTGTTTGAAGCGAGTCGCGTTCCGCGTTTGACCGGCTGTCACCCGCACAAAGTTATCACTTCTATAATGTCACCGATATGGCACTCTCGCTGCAGCAACGAATGAAGCAGTTGCATTAAAACTTGTCTGGTGCATATCTAAGCGTAATTAATAGCTGGAGATAAGTTGCGGAGAGCGTCTGCGATACCTCCATACGGTCGGACGTAATCGAGGCTGTCGGGAGCGCCGCCGCCGCCACCGGCGACCGGCCCTGCTTCTATATTAATAACAGTCACTCGATATCGCTGTGGCTGCACGAAATGGGAAATTAAAAGTCTTTTATGTGATCCGCTCATTAGACTGATTTGTACCGGCCAGGCTGTGCCGCCGCACATGAAGCTATTAAATGCGCATTGTAATCGCTCTCCCTGATGCAACATTCATTTAGGTTTTCTTATTATCTTGCTTTGTATTGTTTTATGTGTAGAACATTTATTAAGAAATTGTAGCTAAACAATACTTTTTGTACATCGATATTTATTTATTTATTATTCATTAAAATTTGTATACTTTTAGAACATCTGATGGTTCTTTGGTGCTAAATATTATGATAACATTTAATAGGAAATATTGTACGTTACTGTTCTTTTCAATACTCACACTTTAAGTAAAGTAACAAAATTTATCACTCTGGAAATAATATCATTAAATATATATGTACATAATATTCTTTAGGGTTAAACCCGGATGGTTGCCTCAGTTGGATACATGCCGCGGTGTTGAATACACTATGTTAAGTATGTTGATGGCGTTAGTGTTTGATTTTATAGTTTGAAGTACATCCCCCGCAGGCCTCAGGGCGATGTGAGCCATTGGAGTAAACACATGCGTCTTAGTGAGCAAAAATCTTCCGCGGCTAGACTTTGACAGCCGTCGGATTTATACCTAAGTAATTTCTGTTGAATATTTTTGTTGCTGATTGGGAGTTTAGTCAACTTTTTATTTATTTACTTGCATTAGACTTATAATTACACTGTTTATTTTATTTTATGTTAAATCGTTTTTATTTATTCCGCAAATAGAAAGGGCATGTATCCTATTAAAAAGGTTAGTTTCCCTAATTACTTTCTTTATGAAATAAAATGGCTGTACGGGTTACAATGCATTCTTGACAGAAATTTTAAAATAAGTTTAATATTAAATAAGAGAAACTAATATTTTAAAGCTTCAAATATAATCCTATTATATAATATTTGGGTTAGTACTTAATAAGGTTTAAGTGCGCGGGTTTAACCCTAGAGATGAGAGTGCCAATGATGTAGAAATGATGGTCGCTGTTACTCGAACATCTTGGCAAAATACTTTTGTAATAACATACGCAATTTATGAAAACAACACCACAAGGGTGACGTGAGAGAACGTAAAATGGGTAGATAATAGCACAAACTCTTTATTTTTGACATTTGTGTTTCTGAAACGACATCAAAATTTACTTATGAAATTTATGGTTCGGGTTTATTACGTCTTATTCAATATACAAATATTTGTACGTTCTAGATGTGTGAATTCGTTTGTATTTTCAGGCCATCGTTTTACTCCACATTTATACGGGTTTATGGAACAATTTGTTCTTGTTCGTTTCGTGCCGCAAACTGGTCTTTTTCTCATAGACCTGGTTACAGTGCTACAAAACGTGTAACATTATTCTACAAATTGCACCGACTGCTATCATGTTTACTAAGTTTGGTACAACTTAAAGCTTCGTATGGAAATAAGTACTGCCGTCTCTAAAGTATTCAAATGAAGCAAAGCAGTTTTAATTTCATACATATTCAAATCCTTGGCCATGGCAATTACCGTAAATTGATGTGCGTTTTGCAACGTACAAATGAACTAATAATTTTTATATAAAGGCCGTTTGGTGTGTAATGGTGCTTATTACTTAAGGCTAAACTACAATTATCTTGTTTGTTCCTAGATGTAAAACAATTTTAAATGAGAAAAATACATATATAGTTTAATAACACATTTGTTTGGTCGGGAAATTATCAATTTGTATGTAAGCCTGCGACAGACGGAGTAGATACTCAAGCTTAAGGTCAGAGAGCTTAAGGGCTCTGTTGATGTCGTACAAGCAGCGGCACTGCTGGTGTGCGACAGTGTTAGGCCAGTAATCGTGCAATTTGTGCCATCATTGTTCTAAAGTAGCGTCGGTCGTATATCAGTGAGGCAGACGGGGCCAATTGATACAAACGAGCGCGTGTCACGTCTAAATATAATATTAGGAATCACGGCGCGAGCCAGGATATATTAATTTGGAGTGCTTGTTACATGATGTAGCGTTCTGTTAAGGCACACGCCACTTGCAGCGATTTACCGTCGCCGACAACATAACGTTACGTTACGTTACGCAATAAGCTTTGAGTCTAATAAGAATAACACGAGTTACGAAGAATTCTCAGATAAAGCTTTCATATTTATTGGATTTAGATAATGATAACTTAACCACCCAAATTGTAAATCTAAGCTCGTGGACAAGATGTTAAAACCAGTAAATCACATATAATAATTTCTTTATCAACTGAGTTGTCATTGAATTTTTTTTTAATAATCTGTGGCCGTCTAAATTTTATAGCTGACTGTGAGCCCCTACTCTCTGAAATAAGATTAAATGATTTACGAATGAGGTCAGCGTGGTAAGTGAGGTCGGCTTACTCGGTATAACTGTTATGGACCAAATGATCAATAAGTACAGAATTTATAATACTTATCGCATATAAAGTGTATTATCCTTCTCTATAACTAATTAAGCATGATCCTATTATCTATCCGAGCGACTGATAAGATTACAAGTTCGAACAAGATCTTCTAGTACGAACTTTGCATCCATGCCTAATAGGGGAACAATAGAAGGGTTGAATATGATTAGGGTTGAATCTGTTCTTCACTGATTCAGTCGAAACGTTTCGGAAAAAAATACTTTGTAGGGTAACAGTAGGAATTAAGAATTGATCCCGTCAATGACTTCTAGAAATGTATCTTATATTGTTGAATAGATGATCTTTTACCGTATCGAACAGCGTTGTTTAACAGGGCATTATAAACAAACCATACGTAATCACTTGGTCCACACGGGCGAGCCACGCGCCGGGCGCACGCCGCCACTTGCCCGCCACTTGCCGGAGCGGAGGTGCCGGTATGAGCGGCCATTTCCTCTTTCCACCGCCACGACCGGCTAGACATTCGACACGCTCCTGTTACACTCATTGAGTTTACTTACGTTTGACACCGTAACATTTCGTAGATAATATTTTTATCTCTCAGGGTATTTTTTATCAAAGTGACTTATTTATGTTACAAATACAAATTTGGCCACTATATCGTCTGATGGTAAGCGATGATATGGACTAAGGTGCAGCATGCCTGGTTGCTTGGTACATCCTAGCAATATGTATAGTAAATAATATATAAGAATTTATAAACAAATCGTGCACCCATTTTTGAAGTGTGAAATATACCTCAGTTTCTTGACGATATATGTAGACATGTTCTGAATACTTAGATCTGTCCACAGTGTCAGTTGATTCAATTTAAGGGTACCAATTTTAATGAAAGGTGGTTTCTGCAAAACGAGTAACCATACTAAATTTGGTTTAAGCAAACAACCATACCTTTCATTATATTAACTAAAATTTAACCTTAGTTATTCAATGAACCTAAATATAGCCCGCTTGTTTCATGCTGGACATAGCTCACATAACTTCATTACGAGCTCAATTGAATAAACTGTGATAGGAACGCTGAGGCGCTCTGCAAGTTGATTGCTCAAATTTCCTCTTCAACTATCACAAAGATATGGTGAATTTCTAATTGGATAAACGTGTCGTTTCCTATTTAAAACCAACGGCGGGTGCAGCGTTTCCATTTCAGTTTGACCTCTGATGGTTTGTAAAGATTCCCTTGTGACGGTGCGACAGGATGTCGGTGCGGGAGGCAGGGTAGTTGTAAATATGGAGGTCGTGATATGATACGCGGGCACGCGCGTCGTCATCTCGAGTAATGGTCCGTCAGGGCCCGCCGACGGCTTATGTACGCTCGCTCAATGACCCCCTAATGAATTACTTTTCGTTTGAGTGATTACTTGAAATGAGTTACTTTTAGAAAAATAAGGCTTAAGGTACTTTTAAAAGTTTATAAAAAATATTAATTAGTTATTAGAATGGGGTTTTAACTAGTTTTGACATCGTGATCAATATTAGGTTATCATGCAACTAAGGTATGATACGAGTACATAGCATACATACAATCACACGTAAATAACATAACGGTAGGCAAAGGCAAAGAATTTTTGAAATGGTCTTGAAAATTTTTTCGTTTATTTTAAATTCATAATAAAATTTCAACTAGTTTCTATCTTGTATTTGAGCTCCTTGAAATTCTATTTAATAGGAACATTTTTCATATATGTACATATAAAACTTACATTACGCGACCTATGCGTGCAAACAGAAAGAAAAAATAAAACAAAATGTTGGTTATTTTAGGTACCTACACCTATTTTCACCGCGGTATAAACTCCAGGCACAACGCATTATATAAATCTCTTTCTGTCTACCTAATTTAGGTAACTGTGTAGGATTATTCATCCTCTAGGTATGTAGTCGTTAAAAACAGGTTATTGATTTACACTTTCAATTATGATAATATTATAAGGCTATATACATATGTAGGTACGGATTAGTTGAGCGGTAAATGTAGCTGATGTCATTTTTGGATGTAAGCTAGCTTTTAATTGAATGATCGTTTTATTTTCAGTTAGCAAAGTTGAGGTATCATAAATGATACGTGGAGGGGCGGTTGCACGAGTGCTCGCTCCGAGCTCACCTCGTGGACTCAACTATATTACACACACTTTCCTCCAATTCACGTTTTGTATAAACGATAAATCAAATCGGCTTAGCTGAGCTAACGCTATCATTAAACTTAAAATTGACTAAATCTGACATTTGATTAAGAGAATACTCGGTGTTATTGGCTTTCTTAATTGTGTATTTTCGTAATAAATACATCCAAATTAAATATCTTGACTTCAAATCACGAAATAGATAGGCTTCTGTTATAAGTGATCGAGCGATTCCACTTAACGGTATACGAATATAAAAAGTGATGTAAAAGCTAACATAAAAGTCTGATTCGGTGGCTCTAAAATCGAAGTTATAGGAAGAAAGCGATCAGTAATGAGCCAGTTTAAATTAATTTAGAGCTGTGATTGTGATGTAACCTGAACTTGCCGGATACTTACTGCGCGTTCTCGCTCAATACTACTTTAATATGCGCATACTTTAAAAGCGACTCTACGCATTAATACCAATTTGTTGTCAAAGCGATGGTCGGTACTGGTTTTAATTTAAGAGTTTAGAAAATTGAAGTGAGGAAATGCAAACGGGAACCAAACCTGTAAGGTATAAAGAGATGAAATTGTTAGCGTAATTTACGCGTTTGGCGATATACAGATACAATATAGAAATACAGAAAACTACTAGAATATTTTAGGTAGTACATGTGTGTAGGTTTATTGTTATATAGTACAAATATTACAAAAAAATCTCTTTTGTTGTAAGTTGTTGCGTTATTCTAAGGTGTAAGTTTATAGCTATTTCAGAATTCCTCATCTGTTTGATTAATTTTCTAATAAGTGTGAATGTAAAAACAATCATACAAAGTAACATCAGGTAACTTATCACGTGTGACACGATTCATAGCCGGTATTATTTCAGTAATTAAAAAGCAAATTAAGTCTCACAGACCATTAATTTTTACGATCACTACCACGCTGAAGTATTATAATATTTATCTTATGTAGAAGAGTAATAGCTCATATCTACTTTTGTATAAGTAATAAATAAGTTTTAAACACTCTACGACGTCCTCCTCAAATCCTTTTATACATCAAAGATATTGTATAGGTATGAGGTTCTCTAAGACCGTGATCATATCAGTCTTACATATTACAGCTCATTTAATTGAGCTGTATAAATCCTAGAGGTGATTGAAAAATTACGTCGATTCTACGGAAGCCATTTTATAGTAAGTAGTTAAATATAGAATAACACGCAATAAGAGATTATAATAATATGATTCCAATACTCACTTGTTTAGAAAATAAAGGTCAACTCTTGACTGACTGACTGAAATCGTGTTATTTATAAGATCAACTGTTGTTACAAATACAGGAGCGTAAATCTTAGGGAAAAAAGCGTGTGTAACGTAGGTGAGAAAAATTGAGAACATCCTCAGCCCTTAGGCGTAGGTACTGCTACGAACTTAAAATAATAAAAGAACTACCTACGTTATTATTTAATTCTATATAATATATGACATATGAAAGTCAGACGAGGACATTTGACTGTGTTTGAAAACAATGTTATACAAATAAAATTTATTTGACAGTCGTTTACTTAAATACATTAAGCCAATGAACGAAATAAAATGAATAATACACATAAAAGTAATATTTACTTTGTAAAGGTTATCAAAGTAGCTTGCGCTGAACCTCGACAATTAAAATAAGAAGTGCTCGCTAGTTGAATAAAGACCAACCTGAATTTGAATTGTTGTTATAAGTCTTAAGTGGAGAGCACACAGCGAGCGATCGTGTGGCGAATAGCATGAGACCACCGGCGCGGTCGGTGCTTTACTTACAACGATTTATTGTTATAAAAATAATGTATCATCGGGAGGCCGACGCCACACAATGCACGTAACAAGCCCGCTCGTGTGCTGCATTAACGGGAAGACCGATACAGAAAGTCGCGCTAACGATTGAGACTACTGTAAGCTGAAATATACATATGTATTTATTTAGTCGACGCCAATAAATATGCAGCACCATACAGTTACAAGTCATTTTGTAGTGTATCTAATAGGCTTTACGCTATTAAAAACACAATAAGACAAAGATTTGTGTCGAATTTTCAAAGTGATAGGAATAAAAATGTTAAGAATATACAATCGTGTTTATGTAAAAAATTAAAATACATATCTTTCAAAAATATTTCCACTCGGGGAATTGTTTCGACAAGGTTTCATATTTTTTAGTTGGTTACCTTGTTTATATTGTTTAGCTTTTACTGTGGCCATGGTGTTAAAATAATCCTTATTATTGGAACAAAATTACTTTGATCGATGTTCTAACTCAGCATTTTTTGATCTGGATATAAGTTCAGTAGCGTCGATAGTGGAGATGTAACTGATAGGATTTATTTTATTGCCTTTATTTTAAAACTTATTTTAGTAAGGATTGATGCGATAAAGCGATCTCCGCTTCTGACATTTTAATGGCGAGCGCCATGTATTACTTTGCCAGTGTCGGTATAAACGTGTCCTTACTATTTTCACAAGTAATAGTCGCTTTATTATGCTCTTTGCATATCGATTTATGCTCTGTTATATTGTCACGCGAAACCTGTTTGAAGGCCACAGATCTCGATTGAAAAGCGCAATTAAATTCTATTAACAGTACTACACTAACATGTAATTAAACGACAACGACTGAAATATTTCTTATTTCTTGAACGCGCTCAGCTGAGCAGTTATGAAAGTTTTGTGGCAATAATTACATAGCTGAGAAGTAGATCGGCGACTCCGCCACAGTATGACTACATTCAGTACTTATTACAACACTTTATTTCAATAAAATATTCATAGACGCGTAGCTTTTCTACGTGTTTAACCCATATTTGTTATCATTCGTTATATGGATTTCTGTACTGCTTCTTTCAAAATGTCTACTTGTTGACATTAAAAAATATTTAGAAATATCTAAATTGGTAGCTTACGCGTGCGTGAAATTTAAATTGTTTCAATTAATTTTAGTGTAATTAGTTTTTGACCATACACCAAAAAAGGTGCGTAATGTTACAATGAGCTTGAGCATTCTGTATGGTGAGGTTAAATGAAAAAGTTATTGATTGAAGCATTTACAAGTAGCAGATTTGTTTGAATGGAAACTACTGAGTATAAGTTGACTGTGGGTTGATTGTATGAGTGGCGTATCAGATAGGACCGTGAGACACTATTAATGTAGCCGCCGCAGACATTTGATTGCAGGTGCTCCTGCCGGCCCGTGTTGTTTATTATACACTTCTTATTATGCGACATCTAGATTAACCACGCCGTGTGTTGTAACCGGGGAGCCTCATAATTATTATACCACGCGTCAAACACTGACTGATCTGTGATAAGGCATAAGTGATAAGGCATTTATATATAAGAGACCGGTCTTCGAGTTGCTGATCCGCGGATTGAGCTGTAAAAATAAAAGGACGGCCAGAGCTTTTAATCTTTAAGGCCTTGTTTCACCGC
>DWGJ01001406.1:0-20178 GCA_018246895.1 Aspitha aspitha aspitha
CCTACACATAAACTATAAGTGTGCCAAATTTCATACAGCTCCGTGCGCGCAATTTTCGTAAAAAGGGGTCCAAAGTTATCGCTTCACGTATTAATATATAGATACTTTGAAAAGAAAACAGAGAATTAATAAGTTCTAATATTCGACGTTACAACTATAATATATTAATACATCAATACATAAGTATTGCTATGGGAATCATTATCTTGAAATAGTTACAATCACTACTTGCTTTCAAAGGGATATGCTGTAGATGCAGGAGATGCTGTCAAGAGGCATAAACAGAGGAAAATTGACTGTATAAAAATAAATAAAGCATTGTCAAACTCAAGAGGGTCGTTTATACCGTCATATAGTAAGTAAATGGGTACGATCATCCACATCTACATAATTAAATAGGATCCGCGTGGGAATTCTAGTAAGCGGAGTTTTCCGAGATGCAATATAAAATATGCACATCTGAAGATTTTGAAAGACGCTTTTCGACGTCAAGCTGAAGTTTTAAAGTTACGAACCTGTTGAAGAATTTCAAACTTCCCCCGATTTAAATGCTGAAATTCTCTTCTTATTGTGTTGATAAATATTTAAGTGGGTAAGTATGGGACGACGAAATCTTACTGTATTTCGAAGAAGACTAATTATCTATTGCCTATATGTTATTTAGGTATGAGTTATCTAAAATAGCGCAAAATATGCTTGTAAGTATTAATATTTTTTAAATAACCCGGCATGCATTAATTATGGAGTTATTTTAATTAGTCATGATCTAGCTCAAGCATGTACCAAAATATTTAATAGCGATATAAAATATTATCACTTTTTTTATTACATTACGCTACAAGTGCTATATCCAAGAACGTCCAGTACTTATATTTTAACTGTTCACGGTTACGTTTTATAAATGTTTATACAAACAAAAAGTAAACCAAAATATATGGACTAGAACAAACAAAAACATCTCTCTACTTTTAAAATAGCCATCTTGAATGCACAAATATTTTCGAACAATGTGAGTCCGAGCGAAGTCATCTCCCTCAACAAATACAGCTAAGAAAGTTGACGAATTAAATTTTCTGGAAGTAGCAAAACATTACAATAAATCCAACTCATTCATACTCAATGAAATAGCTGTAATAATCTATGCTTGTAACTTGGCTTACTTTTCAATTTTGTTCATGTTAAGTTTGTATAATTTAATTTATACAGTGTGTTAAATTCTACAAGACATCTTATTACTATAATTCTGTTGTTTTACATGTGTAACTAGCATGTTTGTAAAATTTCACCTCAACATACATACATCACATTGACTTGATGGCCATTCACATTAGATTTAAAAAAAAAATTTGGCACCTCACCCATCTTCACAATTAGCATGTATAAGTGCTTTTTTCCGTCTTTCTCGTGGTATGTTGCTATGCTCTTGGCGTAAGTTTTAACTATCTCCTATCTAATCTTATTCTGTGTAAATAAATATCTATATAAGTATTATAATATACCATCATGCTTGGTCTTTAACGATATAGGCAGAAAGCACTATACTATATAAGTATATACTTAGTTTTTCAGCTGTAGTCTCCATAGTACAGGCGCTGCCTAATTTGGAATTAGATAGCTATGTGTGAGGGTATTCCAAGATATTAAGATATTATTATTTTGCCCTTTCTAGTACCATTTTCATAAGCAGTGCTCCTCTCTATCGACTATCTGTACATCTCGCACGGTGTTTGCGTTCCATCTCTCGGCGCAGTAGCCGCGTCACGGAACGCAGCGATTGCATCTGAGATAGCTTTGAACGCTCACATCACGAGCTACCACTTCGTCACACTGTCCCCTATACTCAAGCACTTTTGAATTTTTTGTCCACAATAGGTCTCCTTCATGTCACTAAGGTCACGAGGAACTATTTATTGTCATATAAAATAGTTGGAAAAACAATGGATAGCTCTGATTATATTCAGGTAGATGGGCATAAGTCTGTATGGTCGAAACACATCAAGCTGCTCTGATTTTTTTTCTTAAAAGATAAATAAATAATCGATGTAATCCCTATTCGTCAATTTTCAATCACATTATTTCAAATACTTAATTGATCAAGGGACACAATTAAAATAATTTAAATACGTAGTCGTAGGAGACTACGATCTGGAACAATGGATTGTAAAAACGGTCGACTATGATAAATCAAACGATTAAAATAAATAAACTCTAATCCTATAATATTTTAAGAGGGACCCAGAATCAGTAGCAAGAAATAAAATTGTAAGCAATAATAAATATGACAAGGTGATTATCGATTAATTAAGATATGATAGAATACATAATATGTTTTAACTCAAAAAAAAGAGGAGAAACATAATTTATTACACGACATAATTTCAAAGGTTTAGTAACATATAGATATAGGTGTACTGAAATCATTATAATCATTTAACTAATATTTTCTTAATAACTTTAGGTAATTTTAAAAACGCTTTCACCCGTTTGTTCCCGACATCTGCTGGTCTTCTTAAACGTATGTATTTTCCGCACTTACATTTACACTCCATATCCGTATCTCCATTTAATTTTCTTCTATTAGCCTTACATTGCCGGCAACATTTAAAATCATTTAAATTGTTTTTATTATTATTTTGTAGAGATTCTTTCTCTGGAGCTTGCTCTTCTGAAGTAAGCTGAAATAGTTTATGTGCCCCGATCGATTCATTATTAAAACTATCTTGTAGGTCAAATATCATCTTTTCTTTAGTCAGGGGGTCATTCTCGCTACCTTCATCACCCAATTTCTCTCCTTTTTTAATATAAACTTTAAAGTTGTTGGTTTCTTTATCAAAATCCTTAAAATATTTGTTGTTGCCATTTTTGATATTGTTATAAATTGGTACATAATTTTTTCTTACATACTCCAAACTTTCGTTTTGTATCAATTGTCTGTCGTTATTACTATTCGTTAGAAGTAACGATTTCATATTTTTTACATAGTTTGTCTGCATATCAGATTCTTTATTTTTTATACGATAGTCTATATTACTCTCAGCCATTGGAGGAACATTTTCATTATTTTCTTTCACTTTCTGTTGTTTAACAATCAATTTTTTCTGGAAGCTTTTTATAGCGTCTTCATATGAAATAAAAGTAGATGATTTCTTAGCATCATCCAAATAGGGAAACTTCTTCCACCCCTGATTGACCAAAACTAAGGATCTTTCATTTATATTCTTATCTTCTGTGCCTTGACTATACAATTCTTTGTCATCTTCGTTTATATTATACACAGGCACAGCAGTAGATTCCACTGAGTTTATTAATTCTGCTTGGTCAATCGACATATTTACCAATGGTTTGGTCGGAAATATTTGTACATTTTCATTTACCTAAAAAGAAGCATTAGAACAGGGTATATAAATTTTTAAAAATACGATATTTATACTTTTATACAATTTACACATCAACAAAAATAAGTTTTTTTAAAGTCGCTGTATGATAATTTTGTATTTCAGAATATATTAACACGAATATAATTTTGGGATTCTCTTTATCGAACACAAGAAACTTAATCATAAATAGTTATTGATATCATTAAAGGTACTATTAGTCTACAAGCTCTAAAATATTGTACTTTGAAATGTTATTACTTACTTCTGTGGTAGTAGTGGAAACAATAAATCCGGAAATAAGTCCGATACACAAGGGAACTAGAACAAGCGCATTTCTCATTTTCCAGTATTTCGTAACAAATACCAAGAAAACAGACCATCAAGTACCTACACTTTCAAAAGACAATTACGAAAGGTATTAAGTATTTTCAGAACGTTCCTTTCGAGCGCTGTGATGTAGTTATACTAATGATTTCTGCGTCTCGTTATAAAAACAAATTGCTGTTTGAAATTTGTAACTGTCGATGGATCAAAACAACCTTTGTTAGTTGCCACATACATAAAAGTATGTGTTGGGAAGAAATAATGACAATAACAGCTGATGTGCTTGTTTTCAGTTAAGATTGTTGTATTATGTCTCGACGAAAACAATTATGAGATGCTGGATATTTTGCACCTATTGTTAATTAAATGTAATGTAATTGCATTCATGTAGATAAGAACACTAATACTTATACATACTTTACCAAAATATGATATAAATAACTTTTCACAACAATAGGTCTAATATATCATTTAAAAAACAGAGTGTAAAAGATTTTCCAACAGTCATTGTTTATAAAAAATATGAAGCAGTTGTAAAATACGGCCATACGACCTGCGACCCTCCCAAGACCAAATGATATGCTAAGTGTAGAATTACGACCTCATAAGTACTGTCCAAATTAACGCTCAACGAGAATATATACGAGAATATATCTTTCACATTTTTTGTGTACTATATTCTTAGGTCACAGTAATAACAACTCCTTAGAATTTCTTAAGCATCTAGACTTGGCCCGATGTAAATTTAAGCGAGAAAATAAAAAGCAAGGTCCATACAGAGCTTCAAAGGCATCCAAGTTGTTATTTAGATGATGAATTAAGAGCCCCTTTCAAGTTCCTTATTAAGAGATGTCTACAATATTTTCCAACATGATACGAGTGCAACTCGGCGATTTCTTTTACAGGGTTTACAATTTTATGCCAAGCTAGAATGAAACACGAAGCAGTTATGTAAATAAAAATGCATATTATTTTGTTACAATAACTTTATTGACGCTCAGGCATTTGTTCCAGTTGTGATTATTTACGTTGTGACATTATTATAATTACTTAGATGTAGTATTTTTAGTTCTGTCCGAAGATAGCCATTAGTTCACCGAGTAGGGCTCTCAGATCGATGCCATTTTCGTTGAGAGTAGCGGCTTCCTGCTTGAACGTGTCGTTCTCCCACAACGCATTCCAAATACGATCCCACTCCTCGCTTTGAAGGTTCTCAATGGCTGTCCTAAACTCGTCATCCTCGGACATCTTCTGGTCGAATAGAGCCGACAGTTTGGCCTTGGGGAACACATCGATGATATCGGCAATGAAGGCACTCATGTCCTTACCGCTGATCTGCTGACGAGATCTTGGGATAGCTTTTTCTGTAAAACAAGTAATGTTACTTATGAAGTTTGTTGTTATGACCGCCTATCGCCGTACGGAAGAAATTAAACATGATTTTCATTGCAACAATGGTGACTTTTTCGACTATTCATTTTAAACTATATTATACAGGGACATAGATAACAGATTTTTTTATATCTACATAAACAGGCAAAATATCTTAATTTTGCAGACGAGGTATAGTTTAAATCAACACTTACCAACAGCATCGTTGAAGAGATCGATAAAGTATAGAATATCAATGTTGTCATTTTCCAAGAACTCGATCACCTGAGAAATATGTTACATTGTATTTTAAGCCTTTTCCTAATAAGTTTACAAATACCAATTTGTAGTTATGCTAATTTACACACCAGTACACCTACTGCAAACAGTGATAGCCTAGTGGTTTGACATTCAGCCTTCCACTCTGAAAGGTCTGAGTTCAATGCTGGCACGACGCACCTGTCTTGTTACGTACCTACGTTTTAAATTCATAATTTAAAAATCTCTTGCTATAACGGTGAAGGACAACATCGTTAGGAAAACTGCAATCCTTGCAGATGTTATGTGTATAATATCTCAGAAGTGCAGCCTACCAATGCTACGCACCTGGCCAGCGTGGTAGACGATGGCCTAAATTCCTCTCACTATGAGAGGAGATCCGGTCCAGCAGTGGACCACTAAAAAGGTGGTAAAAAATCTACCAACAGTAAATTTTTGTATGTGGAGTAAAGTACCATCTGCAATCATGCGATTATTTTGTTGATTAGAATAAACTTCGCAAATGAAGCTAAGTCTACGGTAATGATTTTTTTTAATCTAATTTGTTGAATAGTACTCGTAAGTGTTCAGAACCAGTACGGCCATTTTAATAAACCACCGATGAACTACTAACCGTATCACGTATATATACTCGTACATATATCATAATATTAATCACATGTATCATGATACTCATTCAAATTCTTAAAAATTCTATATATGACGCTACACTGAAAAAACCACTTTCATCAGTACCTATTACAGGAGAACTTTAGTACATAATGTTATAAAGTAAACTTATTATACATTGTTGTTAATTTACGAGTAATAGACTTACAGCTTTGAATTCAGGCAACGATTCCATTTCATAAACAAGCTCCTTGAAGTCCGTACTCTGCATGTAGTTTAGAGACACCCAGAATTCGTCGAATTCCATGTAGCTATCGAGAATATTGTCCAGCTCCTCCGTAACGTCACTGAAAATGATATCTAGGAAGTCATCAAAGTGCTCGTGGAAAAGCTTCCTTGGCTTAGGTGCCGCGTGGCTAAGAGCCAAGATGGCGAAAAGGATGAAAGTGACTTTCATGTTTATTGGAATTGGAATTACTGGAACTGGCTGCTTTATTTCAACGGATGCCGAGACTATTTACTGCAATCTTTCATACTCATCTTATATACACTCCGATACCTTATCAATTTCATCTGTTATCTCTTCGCCTACATGGTGAGTAGGCTACATTACGTCAAAATATCGGTTTCAAAAAAACCCAAGTATCAAAACAGATTATTAATTCAAAATAATCAAAAACCTTATTGCATTAATGGAAAGTAAGTTCAAGAAGTAAAACCTGACAGCCTATATATGTATATGTATGTCACATAGCCTATAACCAGCAGACTCTAAAAGGCTTCCAACGATACCTCATTTGTCAAAGTATTATAGTAGCTTAGAAGTTATGAGGGAACGAATGAATCAAATCAAAAATCAAAATAATAAAGAGGTCATTTTTTATTTTTGTACCGAGTCATCCAAGCTACCGAAATGAATCTAACCAACCTGCATATGCAAACACAAGTGTGCCAAGCACAAAAGTTTAAATCGCATCCTCTGCGATATAAATAAACATGAAAATATTTTGCTCATATACTCATACATACACATAAAGACACATAAACACACATTTCTTCTGTGGCCATCGAATTTTTAGCAACATTATTACGTTGCAAACACTATCTCAAATGTCTCAAACACGGTGCAAACTCATTCATAACAAACTCGATCTCAAGTCCTGTTCGCAAAACCAGTCTCAAACCAAATTTCCGACCCGGTCTCAAATTCAATTCCAAATGATATTCGATCATAACAGATCACTTACGAACGTCAAAATCACATTGATGGCAAATATGGCTTCCATCGGAATTACGCACCTCATAGATTGTGCGATATACCGAGAGAATTATATCATACTGGACTTTTTTCACTGCTCCACTTTTTGAATATATAGTTCATTGTAATAGATAATTTTTAAAACTGTAACTTTTATGAACAAATTAGCAATCGCTAGACTACCGGTGGAATGGTAATTATGACCTACTCAAAGCCAACGCAATCTTTGTATTGTATTTTGTTCAAATAATCTTCAATTACGTCACTTTTTATATTGTAAAGTGAAGTCAAACCTAATTAACCTGGAATTTTATTATAAACAAGTACACACATACTTATTTATATTTATAAAGCCTACGTTTCGAGAAATCTAATTAGTAAGCTTCAAACTGCCCAATATTTACTGTAATCAAATTGCGTAAATTATACCCGTCACCACATCAAATGTACGAATTTTACTCGTCACCACATCAAATGTACAAATTTTGTCGGTAAATAACCGTAACAGTTTCTTAAAACGGATTCCAGTAACTGATAAAACAACAACTATGTGAACATGTTACGTTTTGATACAAATTTCTAATTTAATGATGACTAAGGTAAGTTTAAACGAAGGTTAAGATTACAATGGACTACAATTTCTAACGCAGATGGAGACACGGTGGGTGAGATTAAATACCTGCTAGTGATATTGAAATAATTATTGGTGTCATGGGATACCAGGTAGGAACGAAGTTCCTTCGGATAATATACAAGCAACACAATTTGCCAAAAATTTGTTAAAAAGATTTTTTTCGAATTCCGTTACCCACTTCCGTTATATTTTAGTCTCATATTTTCGTTGGTTCGGTTCCGTACAAAATACCTATCTCCGCCAAGCGTGCCGTAAGTAACTTCATTCCAATTATGAACATGAATTAATAAAGCATACATATGTGTCACAGCGCCAATATAAAGTGAAAAATTTCGAATTGTGTAACATTATTATCTGTGAGATATTACGATGAGTAACGAAGTGAACGATAAATCTAATGTGTCATCTATTTTATCAACGTCGGATTTATCTCACGACGGCGTCGTTGACGAGTATTCGCATCTGCGGCTTTCATATCACCAAGCGGGAGACGGCTCCGAAGACATGCTGTCAAGTGGTATTGACGAGATCCATTGTGATCCCTCTTTTATTATGAACACTACCGTAAATATCACGAACAATACAACATCAACAAACGCTAACTCTTCATTTAAAGAGATGGACATTAATACACTACAAGTATACCTACTATCGCAATTGGCTTATCTTTTATTGTATCGTCTGTATGAAAATAAACTCAAGTCATCTTTAATAATTGTTCAAAACTTTCATTTCTTTCGCGCACCTTTGGTGACTTGGTGTGGAAAAATTCACAGATTCATCATAATGTGTATAATAAATATATCTTGGAGCAACTTTACAATCAGTCGCCTTATCGTAATTCAAAATCTCTCAATACATACTTATATTATTCAACTTGTACCCAGACGCACAATGAGTAGGTATTTGTTCTCATCATATACATAGGTACATATTAGCCTTGGATGGAATTCGAACCTACGACTCTCGGCTCTCAGTGTCGGATGTCAGTGTCTCTAGCCACTGGATCCATGGCTCAACCTTATAAATACGTTTAGAAAAATTACAATAATCATTGATCCAACCAGGCAAATGCTTTTTACATTTATTTCAGATACATGTACATATTTATACTCGTACCTTATAATAAAATGAAATAAAGAAATTGGTACAAGTTTTATAGTAAAGTCTTCATAGCGCATCACAAAACATGTAATTACTGAAGCCCGTGATTTCCCCGCGGAGCCGCGCTGTGCAGAAAACAATTCTTGCTACCTACCTATGCTGACGACTTTTATTTTCCCTTTTTATTAATTTTTAATACTTAAGCAGTCTTTTTTCTATGCAAGTGGGTATTGCATGTGTTTTATTACTTAACGATTACATAATACTCGTATAATAATAGTAGTTACATGTGGATTCCTAAGTCGTCAAACTTTCTCGATAAATACTGTCTGTACAAACTTGATTAGGTTCAAGTACGTAGTAGGTAGGTACGTCTTTATCATCAAGTTTAAAATGTATTAGGCAAACTGACGATTTTGTTTTAATTTTATATGTAACTATGGATATTATAATTATTTTAACTATAATTACAACTGTTAAAATTGCACGCCGTAAAAGGTTAAATAATGGACTGAACTGATAATTATGTAAAATCCTTAAATGTAATATTTGTGCAAGTAAACGTCTATATCTCTATCTCCGTCTCCGTCTTCCTCTCAGCGACAAAAGAGTTAAAAAAAATAATTTGTAATAAACGTTCAGAACCTCAATTTCTTCATATTTCATTTTTCTGAACAAGATTCCTCAGAGCAGTCACCATAAAGCATACCGGCAAAATGAACCACAGAAAAAACATTATAAATACTGAAATCCCTAATTTCTTAGGGGAATACAGTTGTTGATGCAGGAATTTTAAATTTTCATCCGTTCTTATACATCTATTATTGTAACTGTAAAAATTCCATCAATGCTATGTTGAATAAGAATGATGACGTCACAACAATGTTGATTAATAATAATCTAATGGGCGTTCCTACGAAAATATTCGTGTACTTATATATAAAAAAATGATCTTATATTTTTTTCATTACATTATTTACATTTACTTTAAGTCGGTACCTACCTATCTATACAGAAAAAAGCAAAACCAACAATTAATGTTCGTTTACTCTTCCTTCCGGTCGGATCCTTGAGGAGCTTTTACATTCATGAAAAACTCTTAGTATTTCTAAAATTACCTCCTTTGGGAACACTATTTATAAGGTCTTAAAGCGAACTGTCAAAGAAGTAACCCGAGGGAGGAAAGTTGGGAACGCCAGCAAACTTTTCTAACGTGTCTTTATATCTGATTGTTACAACAGTTGGATAATGATTTTACTGTGCTTTTACGACGCTTTGTTGGTCGCAATGCAGTTTCAGTTGACTTTAGTGCACACGTTATGGTTAAAATGGGTACCAATAAAGCAGATGCTATTTCACATAAAGCGCGTTTTAAGTATTAAAGAATAATACATACCAAATTTAATTTGAAGATCTAATATGATGTCACGTGATTAATACCTTCGACATATTTTTATTTGAGTCCAATCACAAATTGAATTGACTACAAAAACACTTCGCAAATTCCAAAAAAATCCAAAGCCTTTGCAATGTTACCAGACAATTGTACGGGCACGTGGAAATTCCGAACGATTTCTCATATTCTCATTCACAAAATCTGCCGCAAACGTAATAATCTCCGTCGACGAGTAAATTCCTACTTTTCGGGATAAAGGGAAACATGATGACAATCTTGGAAACGCCCGATTACGGATTAGGTGAGTCGGCCGTGCATTTACATAATACGAAGCATCTTTAAAAAGGCCCGGCTCCGCGGTATTAGCATATAGATTGCGTGTATAGAGACAACGCCATCAATCAAGCGTCAGCATATCGGCAATGCTTACTTATTCAATGTTTAGCGTAATGTTACCAAACTTGAAGCCATTTTATGGAATTGCACTTTATAAATAACAACAACGAGTAAGTTCAAAACTAGAGTGAATAGCGATGGTCTAGGCAAGCGTGATCTATCCTAGAGTACAACTCACTTACTTTCATATGAGCTCGTAGACAAATGCAAGCCTAATAAACAACACAAAACAGCAAAAAGCTACTCATTACTTTAAAAAGTTACGCGCAACAGTAGATACCTACTTTAGTAGTAATAGTACAATTTCTAAAATATTATCTTCTTATAGCGAAGTATACTCATATATCGAGGGGTACCTACCATTATGTATAACAGAAAAAATGAAAAGGAAAAATTTCGAATTGTTTGAGAAAAATTTTATTAAGCAGTTTTAATTCGTGTTACGGGAGATACGCGACAAAATTAGCAATGTACATTTAAATATCTCATGCTTTCCGACTTAAAAGCTGGTGTCAGCAACATTATATCGTTTGTCTCATCATTTAAGCATATTTCCTTACGAGTGCTTATAATAAAAGCTCTTATCACTCAACGCCATGCTGGTTTTCATAAAAAGAAAAAATATGTAGGCTCATACTGGATCCTTGTGTTAAGTATGGTGAAATAATAGTATTTTTATCCTAAAATCAATTTTCTATAAGTGTAAGTTCTTGTAAGTACATCCATACAATTTTTAGTTCCCACGTGTTCGTTCCAGGAAAAACAACTATCCCTAAACTTGTTTAAAACAGTTGGCAATGTTGTAATGTTTTAAAATTAAAATTTTGAATGTTATAATACCAACAGGACAAAAGACAGTCGAAAGAACAATAACAATTAATAATGTTTCATAGTCGCAATGATTCATAATACATATTAACATTGGACAATCATCAAACGGCTCAGTCATAGTGCCAATTCGTGCATAAAATGCACCAAAATTCCGTCAATGCGTGAAAATGCAAGAGATTCGTAGCGGGGACTGTCGAATTCTGTCGAAACTGAAACTACTGCCACCTAAATCTAATTAAGTAGTTGAATTCATTTGACGACGATCGATTCGGAATACGCACACCGTCGCCTCACTGGAACGCTCCAATTACTTCCTACCAGCAAAATGTAATCATTACATTATCACGTTACAGACTTCAAGTGCTTTAAATAACAGTATAATGTATTATATTTACATATAAAACATAATAATAGAGCTTTCCTGAATTATTTTTTTTGTACTTCTATATATCTATACATACATTAGGAATATGATTAGGCTACAACGAGCGCCTAAAACTAATCTCCGCGCTCGTAAGACACATGGATAACGAAAAAAATCTACACTAATTAGAGTATCCTCCCTTTAAAATTAAACAAAGTTCTCTAACTATTAGTAAAGGAACAAAGAACAAGGGGAAAAATACCCATTTAACTGCAACCTTTTGTAAGGACCCAGATTGCATATTTTAAACAATCTAAAGTTAAGTACCTATGTACATACTTGAAATATCGGTTGTAACGCGCCAATACCGAACTTTAAACGCCTTACTATCTCCTAACATCTGTCGATAATCAATTACTGTAATAATATATAGATGCTTACAAGGTATATTTTTCAATGTCATTCAAGCATCAAGAAACATGGTTCCATGATGATACGATACCTGAACAAGGACAATATTCCTGAAAGCCTACACATTTATTTTGTTTATTAGAACCAGCGAGGCGTTGACAGATAAGAGAGGTTTTATTATCTCATAAGAAAAGATGTTTGAATGCTGTTGTCGCCAGGTTTGCTGTTGGAAATTGTGGGATCGAATGAAGATGAATAATAATATACGAAGTGAAAGGTTTCAGACAGGTTCGCGTACCTGTATCTACCAACAATTTAAAATTCATAAATGACATTTAAAATTAAATTATTATATTTTGTTATGTCATTACACATGTCAATAAAAATAGATTTTAATCAATATTGACATTAATATGAATATTTATAAAAATGAATTTCATGAAGGGGAGGCGCAAATATACCCGTCAGCTTTAGGTATGTAGGTATGTGCTTAACACCTGCTAGCTTTTACTAAAATAGAATAACGATTTTCATTTCAGCGTCACTATTAACAAAATATTAAAGAAATACCTGAGCATTGCTGATTTACTGTCTCGTGATTGATTGCCCTGTCTCCTCACACGCAATCTATATGCTAATACCTACTAGAAAGGCGGGAATTTTTAAAAGACCCTGTGTTTTATATAAATGAAAGACTAACGCACCTAAACTACGATCGGACATTTCAACTTTCCAACGATTACATTATTGAACTGTTTACCTCTACACTGAAAAGGATGATTTGACTCTATACGTGTCTTTACGACAGCGCTTAAAGACGTTAGGTATTGTATAACTGACTACGGACACTCACTAGGTCCTGTTCTTTCAAACTTCCGCATTTGTAATAGATGTCAGCTAACACTTCAGTCCTATTTAACACTTCAATCACACGCACATCGGCGGAAATAAGCCACAGAGGGGAGGAATGGGTCGGCAGGTCTGGATCCCCGGTTTATCTATGGTTAGCAAGAATATGCTACATGTTCCAACACTAAAATTTCCTTTGTCACAGATATCACGCGCACACATATATAAAACTATACTTTACATGTTGGCACTGAAACTCAAACCTAATAATCTCATAATTTATAGATCTGATCGTTGTCTGTAGGGACTGGAATCCAGGACTCACAACCTGATGGAGATATATTTTTACGTAACAATGTTAGCTAGAGAAAATAACTTTTGTTATTAGTAATTAACTATATAATATAGTTTGATGTGCGTTAAAACTTTATATAGTTAAATTATTATAATATTTGAGCCAACTTTTCTTTGACAAATAGCAAAATGGACCCAATATGTATTACCTGTATTATGTAGGCAGGTTAATACATATCGTATGTAAAGTTTCAATTCCGTAAACAATCCAAACTGGAAATTGTCTTACAATAAACGTGCCTAATTAACATTACCGCTCCGTTACCTATTAATTTATAGCCAATTGAATCCATAACTATTTGCCATAAATTAGTACGTAATTGCTTATAAATCGCATTATTCTCTTAATCTATTACCAAACTGTCCAACAATAACCGTTACTAAAGCACTAATTATTTCAAAAGAGATAGAAACTAGCTACGACTTAGCCAAACCTCAACCTCTGAAATATAATTTATGACAAAAAATGATCTATTTCATTTATAATAAGTACCTACTGTAAACGCGTAATAAAAGACATTAGAATTTTGAAGACAAACCTCGAAGCACTAGGATATCGCTATAATGAAGATGGAACTTAACATACCTACCTACTAGCTGCGTAACATGCTGATACCAAAACATATTTTGGATTAAACATATTTATTCTTAGAATTTTATTTCCAAGGACTTACCAAGGACGCTGCCAAAGCCCCAATTAAGCCTTACAACTATTTTACCATCTTTTAATCTTTAATACCAAAAAAGCTCATTTCGTTTGCAAAAACAGACGTGACTAAAGAATACAATGACCGGTGCCTACAGTAGCATCGCATCGCATTCATTTGGGCTTCAAATGGGAAAACCGGCAAATTTGGTTAATTTCATAAAAATTTACTGTCATCTTTAATCCTATTTACAGTGATACTGTGTGATGTGTCACACAATGAAATTTCAGTCCAGTGTTAAACCGTAAGTATCTATTTATATTGCGGTATAACCAACTCTTCGATATTTCGAAGAATAGTTTTTCTATACAGCTTAAGCTGCTACTAATTATTTTTTGACGACTTTGTACATTCATTCTTAATAGTTCATGATAAACATGTCACGATTTCTGTTTTCTAACCATCTTGGTAATGAACAGAATAGATTTTCGAATAACCCAATCTTCTATCGGAGCCGCCCAACATTTTACCTTAACCACCACAATTACTGCGCCAACGAGCACTTTAATTCATGTTCCGAGACCGTGTAATTACTGACATGTCGCTGTGAACTCGCAACGTGTTAATTTCCAGTCGGGAACAGCGCGAAGCCGACGGATTGATACGGAGATCAACGTGTTGCTCCCGTTGTAGGATGGCTCAGTGAATTACGCAATCGAAATACGAACAAATTGGAATTTAACGGTCCGTGTATCTTTAGTTACTCTATTTTCTAATCATTATTTCATCCTGGAAACTCTGCCAGTGAGTCCAATTACTTTAAGTCATTATAATTGTGATAGCTTATTGTTAATTGTAGGGAATTGGTACAAAAAATAAGAATAACCTTCCAACTCAAATTTGCCACAACGTAAAATTCGGATGTAGCCGGCTAACGCATATCACTTCTAACTCGTTAAATATTCGTCGTTCTTGCAGGTTGTTTAATAAACATATACTTTATTGTGTACAATGTCCTGTCTTTTGTAGTGTGGTCATCGTCACCTTCAGTTCTGCGTTTGCACTTTTATTCCGACTATCGAACGATTAATCGTTCTTTTTTCGAATGTAACTTTTTTTTTAGATTTATAGACAAGCAAGTTCTTTAATAAAATATTGTTTAATATATTAAAATATTCATTGTATAGATTTTAATGGAATAATTTAACATGATTACATACTGACTATAATAAAATAATTCTATACTTAAACTAACACAATTAAGCAAAAAACTGGTTCCAATATTACTGTAGTTTTCATTTATTTACATACACACATTAAAGATGAGTAAACTTGGACATAGAACAATTGTACAAGCACACTACTTCTTCTATGCAGTCACATCTTCCAACAGCCCCCCCATTGGTGGAAACATCATTTAGTAAAGCAAGTCTAGATCGTACATGAAATACATGATTTATTTTGCTGCATCCCCAGAACCCTGTGTAGAAGTCTCTATTAATGTTTCAGACAATAATGATTGCAATTCCGTGTAAATCTTTTCAAGCATAACTAGCCTCGGTTTGGTGTACTGTAAATAATGCAATTAAATTATAAATGTTTATAGTACACATTAATAATTTGTTGTGTAATAAATAATGTTATGTAAAGTTCTGGATTGCAAAAGAATTCTATGTATTTGAGAGTGAAATATCCAGCTCAAATCAAATTTAAGTCAGTCACATTTATGTTTGAAAAGTAAGTATTACTACTAAAGTTACTGCTACTATACCATCACACCAGGTCCCTAACGTGGTAGGCAGGCAGCAAGTGCCAAATATCTCTTTTCCTTCAAATATAATGTGCTTCGTCTACAAAGCCACTCATCGAAATAATTCAAAATTATGTTTAAAGTAGATTTTAATCAGGTTACCTTAAACAATGGTATAAGTTTAATTTCCTCAGAGTCCTGATTTCCCTGATTTATTTTTACTAAAAGCGTCAGGAAGTATAGCACTCTATTCTGAAAACATGAAAACTACCAGTTAATATTTTTCATCTACAAAGAAATAAATCTATATATTACATAAAACATTTGTAGCTCTGATGCTTTTGTATGCCTTGATGCTTTACATGTAGGCCCAATTGGACTTCTTGGCTTTACAACTTTCATTTGTTAATTTCAAATCAGTCACTAAATATACTTACTAACTTAATAACTTCATTAATTATAACATCATCTATACTAGGCCATGGCACAAAATGGTCCTCTTGTCCCACTACATACTTTACAGATAACTGAATGCCCACTGTTGGAATCACCAGAACACTCTCTGAAATTTAAAGTTATACCATTATTAAAAGATTAATGGAAGGTATTATTCAAATAAATTTTTGACAGTTATCATATGATCATAACAACCTGTACACAGAACATAAACCTACAATTACTTCTGGAAATTCACATTCATGCACATGACTATGAGGAGTCCTTGATAGCTATTACAGGTTTTATACAGCTAAATACAGCTATACTTTTAGTGAGCTCTCAAAAGTTCTGAAAAAATAATAGTATTCTTATAGGAGTGGGCTGCAAACAAAACAGTAACTATTTAAGGTCGTGATCATCTGGTTTAAGCTCCAAATCATTTTCTCTAATTAGGTATCTTTAAAATATAGCTAAATTCCGTCCTTGCAATCCAGTAAACCAGTTAACGTGTAAATAAGGCCTTGCTAAGTTCCAAAACAATTGTAAATGATAATTACCAACCTGATTGAACACTGTGTGTCACCCAGAAGAAAATAATAAATGCAAATACGATTAATATGATTAGTGTGTTTCTTATACATATTCTCACAAAACAGAATGCTAAAATATTTATGATTATTGCGAAAACTAAAGATTGCACCGCCCAAGTCTTACTTTTAACATTACTTTTGTATGAGACTGTCGCTAGCAAAGATTTCGGTGAATTATTTCGGGATTCTAGCTTTAATGATAACGGAACCCCGTTCACGTTCCCATGGTTCATCATCATATCACTAGGACTAAATTCTTTATATGTACGATAACACGATTTTTGTTCAAAATTTCAAAATAAACTTCGACAATTCCGCATCTTTAACAAATACTAGCAGGCAGCAGTATTTCCACAACAATCACAACAATCAAATGTCATTGTCAAATTTGACACAAAGTTTTTCTTTTCATAAATGATGCGGTGGTGTATAAGAGCTCTGCCAACGCACTTGAAAGTAAAAATCAAAGGTTATAAAAAGGCTATAAAGAAAATAGTCAATTTTACAAAAACCGTTCTATTAATGAACTGTATTGACTTGGCCGTGTTAAATTCAAGACATATTCTGACGGCACGACTCTATGTGAATGACTCATCTGGGAATAAAACTTTACAAAGTACTTTAAAAAGTAGGTACATTATGTTATTAGCACTTCTAGACGTTATGAAAGCCAAATAGACGACAATTCAAATTACTTATCATGGAGAACATTGTGAACACTTATCACTCATCGTTGGACATGAATCTTCCCTCAGAATGATGCAATTCCTCGTATAGCTAAAAATTACTGGAGTTACGTCAAACAAAACACTAAATTCTGAGCCATATATAAATGTCTATAGGTGACGGTGACCATTCACCATCCCGTGGCTCGCCTGCCTATTCAACCTAATCTTCTATTCTACCTAATCAACATAAATTATCTCCTGATTATTACTAAATCGGACTATTACTACTATCCAGTTATGAATACTATAAACTGATTAGTGATTGTTCTTTGTGTAACTAGACCCAACTATGTTCAATGTAAGCCTTCCTTAAAGTATTCGGTCAGGTTAGTTACAACCTTGACCAATAGAATGAAAAATAATGTTAGAAAACGGTAACCACAGCAACAAATAGGGTAAATAAAAGATTTCTAAATGTCAGGGAGGTTCAATTGTAGCCAGTCAATTAGCAGGCCATTTGAGAATACGTAGTGCAGTAAATATTGGAATCAAAAAGCAAGTAAATGGAAAGTTTCGACAGCAATGCTTGGGTTTTCGACTCTCTCGTTGGCTTTCTACATGGCCCAGTTTGGAATGTACCGCTACAGACGTTTATCGAAGAAAAGTCTCTACGTAAGAATCTGCACAAATTATATTAATATTTAATTAATTACCTACTCCGCAAAAACCGATCAATAATGTATAGTTATTTTCAGCATTTGAGCCTAGTGCCGATGGCGAAGTTTTAGACAGATCGGAATATAAGAAGATTCACGAGGAATACCGAAATCTGGTTGGTACAATTTAAGCGTAATTAGGTCTGAAATAAATAATGTACCTCTTAATAGGTGGTGCTGATGGTGCTCTTCTCAATACTACCTATCTTTTAGACTACCTACTTCTTAAACCATCACACATAATTAGAGAATAACAGCGCAAAAAATTCAACCTGCAATGAACCATTTGTTCATGCTGTGCATGCTTTGTTCTACAAATTCCACAGTCATAATAACTTACTAGAACTCCCAGTTTTATTAATTATAGACGTATTCAGGGTGTACATAAACCTATGTATCTCTCTCTATCTTTAATGTCAGCGCTTAATGTATTGCGTTAAAAATATTTTAGGTGGACGTAATGCTCGGTTCTTTTATGGACGACATTGGTATAACAGCGGAACAATTTGAGGCAGCGTGTCGATTATCAGCCGGAGACTTAGCCGGCCTACCTTCGTATTTCCACAAGCGTTTATTCGAACAGATCTGGGCTGCCAACGACTATGAAATGTTCGTCAAAATGATGACACATAAAAATGTCGAGCTACAGTTGCAGGTTAGGAGATGAAAATATTTAGCGAGTGTCTACGTAAAGTAATTTAAGATATTTCATTTAATTACATAGTTTTTAAGTAAAGTAGGTTGCTTGATTATTTATACGAAAGCTACTCATTATTTAATTACTTAAAAACATTTAAAAACAAACAGCATTTTATCCAAAGGCTTTAGAACTCATAGAACAGCGCTACGGCACGATGCCCAGTTTATTTTCTCCCGATCAAGAGGATTTGGAAACCTCTAAAAGCGACGACAGTTTTGACTGGCCTGACAATGACGACGTTATGACCGAAATAAAGAAGTAAGAGCACTTGTAATTCGTTCTTTTAAGTGCAAAATTTTTGGATCATGTAAGATATTTATACATTTTCAGATTGCAATTAGATGAATTTGAAAAAACGAATGAAGATATAACTGTCCCACCAGTGGAGGTTGTCGCTGAAAAACAAACGCTTCTTTCGAAACTACACACCTTTGAAAAGAAGGAAGAAAAGAAAATAAAACCAACTACAGTGAAAATGTCTGAATTGCAGGAGAATAACGACGTAAAACAACCGAAGAAAGTTGAAGTGATTACGTTTATATATTTAATATTATCATTTTATTCCGAGACATTCTCTCACGGCGCTGTAGATTTTTAAAGTTACGTGCTGCAGCTGCAGCATACCATGTCTGGTTAGATTAGGACCATAGATGGTGGAAATCACTTCGTCTCCGACTACCATAACGGAAAAATAGCGTGGCCGTATCGTATACTTTTTTCGGTAAAGACCCACATTAGTAAATTGGTATATTTTTCGCATCAACAGGTAAGCGAAGAGGAGATACGCATTCGTCAGGAGTACTTAAAACAGCAGCGAGATAAACTGTTGGCATTGAAAAAACAAGTACGCGAAAAGAGACTTGATGAAAATCAAGAAGCTGGAGGTATGATAGCTAGATTATAGGCGGTCAGTAATTCGGATTAAATTAACCATTTTCAAAATATCTATATATTAATACGTGACGCGAAAACTTTGAGCCCTTTTTACGAAAATTGCGCGCACGGAGGAGTATGAAATTTGGCACACTTATAGTGTATGTGTAGGAGAAGTGCAGAACGCTAATATTTTTCAATAATAATGCTTATAAAGTACATTAAATCAATAAATAAAA
>DWGJ01001407.1:0-20178 GCA_018246895.1 Aspitha aspitha aspitha
GGTTTGTAAGGACAGAGATATTTGGCACTCGCTGCTTTCTGCCTAACCCGTTAGGGACCTGGCGTGACGATATGTATGTATGTAGTACACAATAGACTTGTAAAGAGATTACTATTGCAACAAAAAAGCTATTGGCGATTAGCCTCGTCGTCAAATGATTACAGACCCTGAGCACTAAGCCGAAGGTTGTGGGTTTGATTCCCAGCCGGGACAAATATATGTGTGATGAGCATATATGTTTGTGAAACAAGTATATAAAATTTCCGATGTTAATTATAAGGCAAATTGGTACTAATTCAATTACCAATTTTTATGGTCTGTTGATTTGAAAATGAGCATTATTATTACTCATATCTGTTGGTAACCTGTGTAATTAAAATAATACGAACAAATATATAACCCAATTAAAAATCAAACAATTGTGTGTGTACAATTTGTCCCAATTATTTATATTGTTATTGCAAATTTCTAGTAAAAAAAAGGCTATCCATGCCGACAGTTACTTTGAATATGGTATAACAACATTTGCATCATATTAATGAATAGCATACAAAACTGGACGTCGTACAGTTAGGGGAGTATCCACCCTTGACCTTCGCAAGCCCTTTAGAAAGCCACCCTAATGGGTGCTGGGATTGAATTAAATGAGCCCTATTATTTGTCAGATGCAGTTATTCTATTGAGGATTATGTATATACAGTTAGGTGCCTTTTTCATAACGGCAGTTTTAAACATTGTTGTTATATACAAAGCATTTGTACATACATATATATATATATATTGGAAAGTTGGTAAGGATAGTCAAGTCTGAGCCGAATTTGATGAATTCAGAGTTTTCAGGTCGGTAGTAGGTAATCTAGATTTTCAAATCATACAAAGACTACTCAAACATTTCAATTGTATGTGTGAAATGAAAAAATTGTCCTCAAATATGTCTCTTGAATAAAAATTTTTATATTCGTAAGTCTCTAAACATTGGAACAAATTCCAACCAAAATTCAATCATAAAATAATTCCAATAAGACGAAACCGATATTATGATTATCCACTTGGAGACCTGGTGATCACACCATAAAAGTATTAAAAAAATATACAATCATCTTTTATGTATATAAAAATCCCTTGTCACTATGTTCGTTTGCGATAATCTCCGAAAGCACTGAACCAATTTCAATGAAATTTTGTACATACCTATCTATTATTTGACCCAACTTAAAATTTATAATTTTGAAAACGTGATATTTGACATATATGATTTGACATGTATAACCATGGCAACACATGGTCAGGTCCACTATTATATAATATACAAAAGTATTATATTCATATACAGAAGTATTAAAAAAAATTCAGTTCAACTTCAATACAACAAATTGAAAAGTTCAAATCGAGCCCATTTTGAACAAGTCATCACAATCCATGTTAAACAAACAGTCAATTGGGTCCACTTGAAACAGATTCTAGTGTTAATAAAGGCATTCATTCGCACACTATGTTGTTTGGAGACCGTTTTGCAAAGTCAACAATTGAAAAACGTGGTATGACTCAATTTATGTAAAAATTATAACACTTGTGTGTGCATATCATAACATTCATTTTGCCAGACTAAACTTAACTTAAGGCTGTTTTAGTATTTATCGGCTGATAGCTGTGTAGGCAGACTTATCTGTGTGGAACACTATTTTAAGTAGGCTATTGAATATACTGTATTATCAAGAACAGTAGGCAGAAAGAATCCAGTGCGAAATGTCTGTCCCTACAAACTTGCCCTGCTTCGTCGACATTCATCACTCTCTTCATGTATACATGCCTACCCCGTTAGGGAAACAGCATGATGGTATAATATTAATTTTAAAAATCAATAAAAGCAGCCCAACATATAAACATCAGTTTTGGGATATTCGCCGGAACAGATCGACAATATTTTTCATGCATTGAATGCTACTTTATATTTCATTATTTCTACTGTGTTATTTTGTTTATTCTTAGTGTGCAATAAACTATATTATTATTATTATGTAATTTTATATGTATTTATTAAAAAGCTGTTATAATAAATCCATATATAACAGTTGCAGATAAGCCATACCCTCAGTAGCTCAGTAATGTGATATTAAATGTGCCGCAGTCATGATTCCATTCACATAAACTTCAAACAATTTTTGTCACGATATACTCTCAGATTCTGATATTATATAAAAGAATGCGGACACACACACAAAAACACCTTCATATTGTTGTTGTTCAACCCTTTTATTGGTCCACTGCTGGACCGGGTCTCCTCTCATAGTGAGAGGGATTTAGGCCATAGTCTACCACGCCAACAGAGTGCGGGTTGGTAGACTTCACACACCTCAGAGTATAACAATAACGTAACAACCTTCATACTGAGAATAAATAGTAGACATTAAAGGAGTACATAGTTACTATTTAATTCTTTAAGCTTCGAATTTCAATGGTAAATTAAAATACATTCATTCAAAAAGTATGTAACAGTCCCTTGAATCTAGTGTTTGTTTGTATTTGCTTGTGGCATTACACATTAAAAATCTTGTAGGTAACATTATACAGAAAAAAATGTATTACAGAGTCTTATGAGTGTTAAATGTAAAGCACTTATCTACTGGAGTGTTCAATTGTTTGTGAATGTTTATTTCAAACTGATGTGATTTAACAACAATCAGTATAGATTTCGGAAGGTTCAAGATAGAAAGTTTATTTGAAGTTATTGAAGACTGTTTGACCTATTACTTCGCATTGTCATAACATTAACAGATAATACGCAGATGCTGTAAAATAAAAACTGTCGGCCTACATCCAGGAAGCGATGTAAATTGCGATCTTTTGCGACTGACACACTAATTCAATTCAGTTGATAACCACTTCCAACACAAACGAAAGTTGACGTGTAAATAGACGGAGATAGTCCCGTCTAGCAAAAAGCAGGCAGGTGGGATATAAAGAGGAATACGGGCAATGATTACCTGATTGGTTGGGTCCATTCTGCAGGCTTTCTTCTGTCGGTTTCTCTTTCAACTCAGGCAGTACAGTAACAGCTGACATAGCTTGCTAATACCACACTAATTCTCAGTCTTCTCTCAATATATTATCTCTACTATTATCCTAAAATAACTGTACAATATTTACAAACTTGTTCAAGAAATTATTCTATCACCTAAGTATTGTTTATATCACAGACTTTTCGTTTTTCACTAAACAATAAGAATATAAATGTCCCTTTTTAAAATAATATCAATATTTACAAGACTCTAGGTATAATAAACTTATTTACACATTTAAATCTAATTTTTATCAGCTAATTTTACAAATACGCTCTAGCGGTCACAAGATACTCATAACTAAAAGAATTTATCAGTTTTCAATGCAAAAATATATAAAACGTCCGCCATATGCCTTTTGAGAACAGAGCAACGCATATAAATTGTGTATTCAAGTTACGTGAGTTAATTTTACGTAAGTTGTGACCAACTTCATTTATCTGGATTATATCTAGTTGCCACAGTTTAGTTTTTTCAAGACAAAACGGCGTTCTTTGTGGCAGGATTTTATTGCTGGCAGAAAACCAAGGATACTCGTACTGAAAGATTAAAACAAACTTTATACCTCCAATTTGGTTTAGTACTTATTACAGCTATTACTAAGCAATAATTTAAATATTCGTAAATGTTGTATGTCTTACATAATTTAAAAAAGTTTTAGAATAGAGTTTCTCATGACTGAAGATGCGTTGGTTTGAATCTATATGAGTACTACAGGAATAGACATATACAAGAACAATATCGAATAATTTACTAATCAGTAAAAACCACCTGAGTGTTATAGTATTTTCTTTGAAATTTTTGCGTCGAGTATTAAATTTCTATTCGTATTTGATTTAAGGATGCGAGTGTGAGTCTAGTTGCCAGAAGTAAAAATGACGTATGGCATTTCATTGACATCCAGTAAATGAGGTTATGTGACAAATGTTGCCTTTCCAATTCTGATAGGTGAAAAAAACAAAGTTAAATATTATAATGTTTTCCATAAAGGATTTGCGGTTTTTCCCAAGTTTAGCTAGGTTAAACTCAACAGCATCAAAAGAATTTGTCAATCGAAACCCTAGAAATTTAGAACGTCTTCGGATCGCCAGAAAACCTGATGGATACCACTTAGATAATCCCGGGCGCAAGTTTTGGCATAAGTATGATTATCGAACCTTTTTACTAGTTGTTTTCTAGAGATTTCTTTCCCGTGGAAATTTCGCGATAATAAGTGGCCTATTACCTCCTCTATCTTTTAGTAAAAGTCCCATTGAAATAAATTAAGCTATTCCATAGATCAGCCCGGATAAACAGAAAGTGAGAGACAGATGGACAAAAATTTTAATAAAGTTCGTTAGTGTTTTATGTAGTTAAGTGTTAGTTAGTGCTGACCCCACCAGCATGTGGGATACATAGTTAGTAAGAGAGAGTGTTTTTATGCAGTTATTTTGAAATCTCATGCAGACACTGCAATCTTGTTTATATGTAGATTTAATATCATGTTAGGAACATGTAAAATACCCTTTTATCCTCCAGTTAGAGACCAAGGCTCACCTAACTTGGCCAAATAGGTCAGACACTCACTGATAGGGGAGACTGATGTGGCCAGAACCCGTATGTATGTATGAAAAGAGTGATGAGTGTAGACGAAGCACTTGGCTAGGTACTTTGATTACTGGTATTGTTGTATAACTACTTGTAATTGAACTTGGAACAAAATATTTATAGACAGCCTGTTGCAATGTCAATAATTGTTTGCATAAAGAGTCATAATCTTGATTACAGGTTACAATTGACTCGGACCAACCGATTAGTAACTGTGCAAGTAGTGCACTTTATAAATGGCCCTGTGATCGAAGCTCGTACATCTGAATGGGCATTGCGCAAGCAGCTTTACAGTATCACAGATACATGCGCTTTTATTAATTTAGGCAGAGTTTTTGCGCAGCGGTGCCTCGAATCTGGAATCACTGAAATGTACTGCGATATAAAGCCTAGAGAAGGTGGTAAAGTCGAGAAGTTTCTGGATGAAGTCACAAAAGGCGGTGTCAGATTACAAGAGATGGAAGTCTACAAGAAACCGCAGCCATGGGATATGCATCGACCGGAAAAACCTTGGGAAGTCACTGAAGAATAAAATTGTACATTTAATAATAGTTACTATCATTAATACATCAAATTGTTAGCCATAAAATAGATATAATAACATAAAGATTTTTATTTATTATATTATATTGTGAGTGCTATTCCATATCTACTGTGATTGACATAATACTGGGCATTTATGTGATATTTAAACTTGCTTTTCATTTGTATATGTAATCTTATATAACAGGAAAATCATAGCAATTTAGTTGTTTATATGAAATAATGCTCATTTTGTAACAACAATAATTACAAAAATATGATTATACACAAACGCAATTGTTATTGTACATGATTTTCAAACAAAAGATTTGACAAATCCATTTCTCTTAATTTGAACGTATTTAAAGAAACATAGCTTTGAACGTAACATTAATACGATTAGATCCTTTTTAAGTTGCCACATTTCAATATTCGTTTGTTATAATGTCTGATAATTAAAAAAATCTGTATTTTTGTTTCGTAGTCTTTCAGATTGTAATATTATATTTTAAAGATATATCTGAAAATAAATTATATTTAGTAAATCAACTGATTCAAAAGTGAAAATGGCGGAATTAATGATGGCGTCTGTTTCTCTTTGTAGAGAGAACGTCAAATATATAGCGGACTCTTTTTAACTTATTGCGAACCCCGTATGGCAATAGGCACGCGTATGATCAATATGTCCACGTGACCTGTCCTGTCGTCAGTCTCGCTCCGCTCCACTCGCAAGTCGCGTAATTGCAAATGCAAAATGTGGAAAAGTTTGTGTTACTGTAGAATCAAAATATTTTGTGGTTAAGTAGTAGTGTTATTGTATACAAGATGCCAGCATCAATTGGTGTAAATTTACGTGTCACTGGCCATTGTAGCCAGGGCGGGAGAAAGTATATGGAAGACTTGTTTTCCGTTGCGTATCAACAAACCGAGGATGAGAGGGACTTGGAGTACGCTTTTTTTGGGATATACGACGGACACGGCGGTGGCGAGGCCGCGGCGTTCGCTAAGGAGCATTTGATGGACTCAATTGTAAAACAACGACAGTTTTGGTCAGACAACGATGAAGACGTGCTGAAAGCAATTCGTAATGGTTACATGTTGACCCACTTGAACATGTGGAAAGAGCTGGGTAAGGGCTTTAAATGCTCGGTTTATTATACTAATTCCGTCGTACACGAGTCGTGCTGCGATATTCGAGTGGATTCAAGGAGACCCGAGAGTGATTGTACAAAATGTTTTTGTTGACCTTGCTGTGTCTATTTGCTCATTATTTTTTCTAGAGTGCTTTGACATTGACATGACAAAAGAATTTCAAATGGCCGTAGTTGTTTTGTTTTGGAAAGATATTAGATAACGTATAGCTAGGTTCACACGGGGAATTGCACAAGTTATCGAGATCCCACACGAAACAGTGGTCCGAAGTGAAAGCGGTTCTGCCAGTTTTGATTTTTATGCTGTTCTTGTGTTTCCTTCCCCACGAGATTTCGTGGGACCAGTTTTAGCGCGGAATCGTTCTCGAACAATTGGAATATATGAGAATGTTAGCCATTCTGTATATAATATAGTTAAAGATGATTATTGTTTGGATTTGATGCAACTTTTAATTGAAGGTGATAACTTTTTTCTTTGTTTTTCAGAAAAATGGCCAAAGACAGTTACCGGTTTGCCGAGTACAGCGGGTACAACAGCAAGCATTGCCTTTATTAGACGAGGGAAAATTTATATTGGTCATGTTGGAGACTCTGCTATTGTACTTGGCTATCAAAAAGATGGTGGGTATTTGAATATTGAATTTTGTTTAAAATTTTTATCACACACAATTCCTATTGTTCCATAATGACAAGGTTTTACGGCCATAATGTGCCACACTAGCCAAAGATGTTATAGGATACCTCACTTTTCTGTAGACTCTTAACTAAGGTTTGCCAGTTTTCTCAAAATGTTTACCATGACCATTTTAAATAAAATATTAATTTAAAAACCTCAAATTAACCACTGATTTAATTACTCGAATACATTACCCAAGTCTCATTTAGAACCCTCCCGACCTTGATATGGTAAAATCAAAAGATACCTGTCAAGTGACAAGTCGAGATAAGGGAAGTCCAGGGTCAAGGGCAAAAATGTGCTATCTATTTACAGATTTCTCTTGATAAGAACTCTGTTGCGAAACAAAAATTCTGCTGTTTCCTTAACCTCTGCTTTGACTAAATGAACCTTAGCGACCCTTAAAACATATCTACGCTTGAAGGGTCATGCTCTTGCATTGAATTAACTTTGACGGTCATATTATTGTTATATAATGCTGTTTTTCACCTAAAAACCATTATTTAATATTATATTTTAATTTAAAGTTACAATGCATTTTTACCACATGTCGAAACAAGATACTCAGGAAACTGTACTGGATATTACAGTTAGAACACGAAAATCATGTCTGAACATGTCTTAACATATTTGAATGTTAATTTACAAATATTCAACGCAAAATTTTTATGGGAGTTTTTAACTTATATGGTTAGGTGATTGAGAGTATAGAGTTTGATAATTAGAATCAAGGCTTAGAAGTATATTTAGATTGGATTTAGATAGTTTATGTTAATATGATTATAGTAAATTTATTTACTTTTATTATTCAAGGAATGCCATGTGATAATCCTAATCATACTATCAAGACTAGTACAATAAACCCTTTTGTAAACCATTACAATCGCCTTCTTTATCAAAAGTTTTTTTAAATACAAAGCTGGAGATAACTCTTAGTCTGTTATTAGCAAATATCTCTGCTTAAATCTTTCTGTGCGGTGTGGATATTATCACCTAGTTGATGTTACTGTACTTAATACCTTAGGAAATTCCTATTTCACCACATATTTTCTTTATTTATTCTTGTTTGACCTACAGCTGACCTTAATAAGGCCTAACTTTCAGACCCAGAGGCATTGTCAGGCAGTTTATCAAGTTTCTATATTTTTGTAACTTAAACATTTCGATCTAATAACTAACTTTGGATGTATAGTTTTGGTTTTGTTTAGTAATAATTATTAATAATATTCGCTGAATTGATATATGATTTTCATGCTGTTTGTGCTATTACAATTTATGTAACAGTCATAATTTTGTTTTAATGACCGCCAATTGGACTCTATTGTGTTTTAGGATCAGAGGAATGGGCAGCGAAGCCTCTCACGTCGGACCACAAGCCCGAGTCCACCATGGAGATTGAGAGGATCCAGAGATGTGGAGGCAAGGTTATATCGAAGGCCGGCGTGCCAAGAGTTGTGTGGAACAGACCTCGGCAAGGTCACAAAGGACCAATTAAAAAAAACACCCCAATGGATGAAATACCGTTCTTGGCGGTAGCGAGATCGTTGGGCGACCTGTGGAGCTACAACCCTCAGAATGATGAGTTTATCGTCAGCCCCGATCCTGATGTAGGTGTTTTAACAATCGACCCTACAAAGTTTCGGTAATTATTTTATTTTCTTAAAGTTTCGATGTGTTGATATTGACTTATTACGCGAATAGAGTCAATTTGAAGATGCCTTTGTCATTGTGATCATGACAAAAAATGTAATTAATTTTCATCTTTAAATTGTTAGGTTAATGCAATGTTATAAAAAACTTAAATAAGTATGCTAGGTTATCATTTTAGCATTAGGGTGCGTTTCCACCAGGGTTGTGTGAGGATGCGTAGCGAGGAATGTTTTTGTTAAGAACCAATAAGATCCCTTCACTTTCCTAGCCTTGTTTAGTACGCTCGCTTAGCGGAGCGAGGTTTCTCTCCTATTGGTTCTTAACAAACACATTCCTCGCCACGCATCCTCCCACATCCTCGGTGAAAACACACCGTTATTATTGTATGTGAAAACTCATTACATTCGTAGCGAAATATGAAAATTTAAAAAGCCAATAATAATATTGAATGGTATCTCTTTCAGGTGTCTGATATTTGGCACGGACGGCTTGTGGAACATGATATCGCCGGAGGGAGCTGTCAGCTTGGTGCAAGGGACGGAGCGGCACAACGAGGCCGCGCTGGTCGGCGGCGCCGGCAGCCAGCCCCGAGATTGGCTCAATCCGTCCAAGAGTTTGGTGGACCATGCCCTTGAGAGGTAATCATCATATTTGTATATCGTCCCAACCGTGTCAATATTTTTTTTTCGAACATATACCAGGTGCGCTCGCGGCTTCACCCCCGTAGAAATCTATAATTTCACGTCTTTGCAACATTTGTCATTGTTGCTCCACTCCTATTAGTCATATCGTGTTGTTATAGAGCCTATAGCCTTCTTCAATAAGTGGACTATTCACAAAAATAATTTTTCAATTAGAACCAGTAGTTCCTGAGATTAGCACGTTCAACCAAACTCTTCAGCTTTATAATATTAGTATAGATTATCAATTTAAGATACAACTATATAGAGGTTAAAATCCAATTATAGAGGTTCTTCATAAGCACAAGTTTTTTTGTAATGGGATTTCAATAGTAGTGTAATCATTTATTGCTAGAGTTACATTTAAAAAGTATTTATATTGCTTTACAGATGGTCCAATACGAGAATGAGGGCCGACAATACATCCGTGGTCACGCTGATGTTGGATCCTCCCGGGCCGCCGAGAGCCACCGTGCTGCGATCTCGGACCACGGCTCAGAAACAGCAGGCGGCGGCCCCCGCGCTCCCCGCTGCCGCGCCGGCCGCGCCCTCCAGAAGCGCCGAGGAGCCGCGGGCGGAGGGGTCCGCGGAGGGCGACGCGCGTCACGTGCCGCAGAACGGCCTCACCATCATGACGCGCTACTCCGACGCGGACAAGCCGGCGCCGCCGCCCGACGAGCCCGAGCGCACGCCGCTGCCGCCCTGCGCCACGCTCGACGGACGCTTCTCCGTCGGGCCGCAGGACGAGGCGCCGCGCGACCAGGACGCCGACGACGGCGACGCCATCTGCAATTATGGAAACCCCGCCGAATCCTACTTCATGGCGCGCCTACTGAACCGGAGTCGCGTCGTCAACACGCTCTCCGAGGTGTACGAGGAGATCGTCAACGGCCGCCGCTCCCGAGCCGCGTCGGAAGCTCGCGAGCCCTCCCCTCCCGCCGCCACGGCGCTGCCCGAGCCCGGCGCCGCCGAGGACGTCGCCGACGAGCGCCTGCGGACGAACGACGAGCGCGTCGACGCCGGCGGCGGGGGCGACGCGCCCGCGCTCGACGACGAGGCCGCTCGCGCCGACAGCGACGACGTCGACATTCAGATCAACGAGGTGTCGTCCAGCTCACCCACCGAAGGTCCGACGAGGCCGCGGGGTCGCCGGCCGCGGGCCGAGACGAAACGGGACGCACCGCCCGCCGCGCCCAACGATCGGGTACTTCGCTCCCACCACGAGCCCGAAGCGCCGCAGCGGCCGCACACCCGCCAGACGACTTCCCGCGCGCGGCCCCCCATCCTCGAGCGGGTCGTCATCTTAAATCGAAGGGGTCCCGCGGTCGCGTCCCCGACGCCTTCGCGCACCGACCGGCCGTCGCCGACGGAGACGCGTCCGCAGCCGCGCCGAGCGCCGCCGGCGGCTTCCGTCCCGTCGATCACGTCCGCGCCGGAGCCGCCGCTCTTCGAAGCGGAAGAGGTCCGGCGGACGATCGCGCGACCCACTCGCTCGCAAAATTCACCGTCGATTCCTCTCGGACAAAAAATAACGCGGAGCATCGGCGGCGTGGCGCGCGAGCTCCGCGGGGCGACCGGCGCGACGGGCGCGGCGGGCGCGCGGGCGGGAAACTCGGCGCGCGCCCCGGGGCCGGCGCGGCGGGCCCCGGCGGCGCGGCGGGAGGCGCCGGCGCGCCTGCGCGCGGACCGCTCGAAGGAGAACATCGGCGCTGCGAGGCGGCGCGCGCGCACCCGCGCCGCGCCCGCCTCGCCCGCGCCGCCGCCGCGCCCGCGCACGCGCCGCGCGGATAGCGCGCCCGACGAGCCCGAGGTGCATTCCACCACGGGCGAGCCGCCCTGGCCCGCCGCCCGCGCGCTCCGCTCGCGCAACGACGCCGAGTCGCCGCAGCGCCGCGACGGACACGAGTCGCGCGAGGGCCGCGAGGCGGGCGGCAAGCGCGCGCGCTGCGACGCGGCGGGCGCGGCGGCCCCGGGCGCGGCGGAGCGCGTGGCGCGCGCGCTGGGCAAGCGAGCGTCGGGGCCGTGGGCGCCGGCGCTGGCGCTGCGGAACCGCTTGCGGCGGCGGCTGGTGAAGTAGCGCGCGGCTTCGAGGCCGCGCGAGCGACATGTTACCTGTGAGAGTGCGGGGTTGCAACGGTGCCTTCTTGTACTGCCAAAGTGCTCTTTGACGTTTCGCATGACATCGCGGTCGGCGGCGCGCTCGCTCGCGTCGATTCGTGGTTCGCGATGAATCCAAAGATGACTGTCGTATACGGTTAAGCTTCTGTTGTTACTGTTTGTTCTATCCCCGGGCGGAGCTCGTGCGTCGCTCCCGGGGCTCCGTCGTCGGCGCTCCCGGGCCTCCCGTTACGTTTCGTATAATTTTTGTGTTACTGTTCCCCGATAGAAACTCGACGTTTAGGTCGCGGTCGTAAGCAATGGATAGTACAAAAAATTATATTGAATAACTAACATGTAAGTTGTGTGCGAGGACCAGGCGGATGAAATTAGCCCAAATAGATATTTATTTTATCTATATTTATAGTGTCTATCGTATTGCATTTAACTTTAGACAAATATGAAAATGTGATTTTCATGAAGGGGTCGGCTCGAGTTAGAGGCTACATAGTAAGTTTCAGATAATTATATTGTTACTGTACATGATATTTCAAAATACACAGGGTTTTAAAATAATAGTGTAAAATGTATGCATCATCGGCGTAGGTTGTACATTATATGTACGTGAATATGTTTCATTGAACATATCTTATTTTAAAGGGTAACATTGTGTTGTTCAGGTACCGTCGAGTTCATTTAGTTTTAACAAATTATACAATTGTTGTATAAACGATAAATTTAACGGACGGCACTATTCTTTTAAAACCTTATCATTTACAATATTTGTGTGGAGTGGGGTGTGTTTTCGCAAATAAATTATATCATATATATATTATAGATATTGTATAATGTATTTGAAATATGTTACTATACGAAAATTGTCGATACTATGCCAACAGTGCTTTTCTCAACAAAAAAAATATCTATATAAGGATCATATTATTATTATAAATGAAAATTATATTGTAAACGACATATTTTTTGTACAGTCGTATCGAAAAATTTTTCATGTAAATTATTATATTGGCATAGATATTTTGTAAACAAATTATAGGTTATAAAAATTAATAGACACCGTTATTCTTTTAGGAAAAGAATTATTTATGTGACTTACTTCCTAAAGAAAGCTTTATTGTGTGTGTTTTAAGTGATTCTCCGACCGACATTGTGAAATCAATCTGCATTGATGCCCGTTACTTAGCTGTTAGTGAATTTAATTAATTGTAATAGTATAAAACTTTTGTATTGTCTGTGCTAACATATCTTATCTGTTCCCGAATATGTCAATTGATGTCTCTTTTTTACCCACAGACAGCCCTGATAATGATCATGTTGCTTTCCTTTTCTTTCATATAAGCTTGCATCTCCTGAGATATAAGAAAAAAAAAAGTTTTAATTGTCAAAGTAATAATATATTGTGATCACGAAACCATTGATTTATTATGAAGACCAAAAAAGGTTTTGTGCAACTGCAATTCTTGTTGATACTGTAAATTACCATATAATTATTATTATTATTAATTTTAAACAGAAACCTTGAGTTACGAATATTTTAGTATACAAGAGTGGACTGGACTTCTCAACGGCAAATGTGTGACATTGTATGCAGTCCAATAATAATTAGTGTTTACCGAATAGTGTATGTAGGAGAAATTTTAAATATATAGGATATTGTGCCTCGTTTGTTACCGCCTAGACAACAAAACATAGGTGAAGTGTTCTTTGATAACATTGAGATATTATGTATTTCTTATTGAACGTAAAGTTTTATGCAGTGTAAATTTAGGTGTAAAAGAGGAAATAATATAAATGTAATCTGTTAAGACGATTGTGTAAAGTTTTTAGTGAATTTGTGACGTGTGGCGCCGTTAGGTGCGTGCAATGTCCTGCGAATACCGGAGTCCCTTACGTTGGTTGTGCTCGTCGGGCCTACAGCTCGCACGTAATCTAAGCAAACAGTCAATTATTTAATACTACGATGAAGTATATAATAATATTATTATGATATTTAACGCTGTTAGGCGAGTTGAATGTTAAACTGTACTGAGCAGTTCGAATATGTAGTTAGGCAATAATTGTTTCGTTTCATTGCACGTTGTCGTGTGTGGGTTTTTTTATTTTATTTTAATCCATCGAGGGACTCTCGTATATTATTTTAGTTTTAACCCAGTTTGTGTTACGCATTATGGATTCGGTGTAAGTTACGGCCTGTTAAGTTTTTACGCGTACCGTTCTGTTTCGTGGATTTTTTGGAGGGTAAATATGTAATTGATGCCTTGGATGTAACGCGGCGGTTACCGTGTGTGATGTGTGCTAACCGAGAATTGAAGCTGAAACAAATTTATAACTATACACATTAATATTAAAGTAAAGGATTATTGTAGACTTTATTTTTTGATTTAAATAAAGTTTGTATGAAACAAGAATGTTGTTTTTTTGAAGCGAACGTACGCGTGCGGAAGTCACGACGCGTCTCCCGTTCCGTCTCGCCGCTCCCTATCGTTATGAATGAACGACAATCCGGCCCGTTTCCATCAACATCTGTCTGTATAGCATTTGTACGCTCCCACCCTACTATTACAATTCGCTAGGTTATAGTTTGGGCGCGCTCTAGCGTCCCGTCGTTCCCCGCCCGCCGCCGGCCGCCCGTCAGTTACGCGACGAGCGTAGTAAGTGTCGCGTCTTGTTTTACACTGCGAGCTAATTAGTGTTTTACGAACAAAACCGGTGTAAAACACAGGCAGAAGTGCAGAAAAGTGATAGTGATTGTACGGAGAATATTTAGAAGGGATGCAACGTTGACACGAAAAAACGCGGGAAACGTAACGTTTTTTTTCTGTGCGTTCGGTTTATCGATCGGGTCGCGCCACTGCAATGCACCGGTGTCCAGTGATAAAGTATTGCGCGATTTTGTTTACATCTCGCTTCTGTTTCTGGCGCCTTTATTTCTGTTTCATTAATACTCATTGTTTAATTATCTATACTTACCTAAAATTACGAGTTTAACGTTATTTCTGGCCGAATGGAAAGCACTGTTTAGATTTCATATTGTGAATATAATGGTGATGGTGGTTGTATAACCATCTTGTCTGATTGCGCTCGGTCCGAAAGATTCCGAATCAAAACACAATTTTATTTTATGGCTGCGAACTCGAATTCTTTCTAACGGACTGGCTATACCAGTTTTTTTTTCTACCGTAGGTAACGTGCGTTCGGCAATTTATATGCTGGCCATTATTTACAATCGATTTGACATACATTTGTTTTACACATGTTATCAGGAAAAACAGTATTCTATGCGTAGGTACTTATCAAATTAATTAATTCGTCATACAAAATAACGTATCTACACAAACCATTCACTAACATTTATTGTTATTGACACCCTATTGATTCTTTCAATATTTTTATAATTTGGAATATATTTCTAGTATTGTTGTAGCTTTTATTAAGATTAGTTGTATTGATGGACCAGATACCTACTATTTTGTACTGGCAATTACGATTTTTAGATAGTTATATAATAAGTTTTTTTATTAGATAGTACAGGGCCCAATATGCCATAGGTAGATACTATTCGGCGAAAAGTGAACTAAGTCAAATCAAATGATTACTCCCATATCAAATACATTTTTATATTTTACTCTCAATTAAATCTCTTATAGCATACCGTAAACTGCGTATTTCCATCCTCCATGTCGTTATATAACATCCATATATCGCTACTAGAATTGAGAAAACGTACAAGCCAAGTCAAGTTGGCTTTACGTGGCCATTAATGTCTACAATAATCTTCATCTAATTGTAATAGGAATGTGATTGTAGTTGAGAAGAAATCTCCCCGTTGCAGTTGTTGGGACACAGTCACCGCTCTATGTATATTAAATTTAAAAGATAAAACTGCACGCATACAATTGAACCAACTCACATTCATAAACCGATCAACACAAAAATCTCGATTTAGCCTCTATTGTCAGTGTTGGCGTGATCTGATAAATGAGGCGCGCTAGTATTTGGTTCCCATAAGCATTGATGTTTTGTCAGCTTATTCTTGCAAATAGTGCAATGTCCCAACGCAGGTAAAACGACAGCTGCACGCATTTAAATAGCGTAAAATGTTTACCAATAAAAACTTGTCGCTTTGTAAAAGTATTGTTGCCTAGCATTTTATTGTGTTCGGCCAATATTTATGTGCTATCCCTTTTATTTGTCGCAGAGTATAAGTAGGGAGGGGACATCGCCATATAGCACATTGTTCAGCAATGGGATAGCCAGGGGTGAATCTATCAAACAGAATGGGGGAAAAATTATTCCATCTTCAACGATTACATTATTTTTATATAATAATTTTGATCATTGTGACTTAACACAAAACTCCAGCTCGAAGGACCAATGCAATGAAATAAACTATTACAATGAGCTGTAAAACAATCTTATTAGTTATGGTTTAAAGACATAATATTACTTAACATTAATTTTGGAGCTTTATAACAATTATTTATCTGTGTACTTAAAATTGTTTTTAAATATGAGGCGACTTTCACAGGTCTGTCAGCAAATTTCTTGCTTTTTAGACTCGACTTTAAGATACGATGATTATTTTTTCTTTTCAATTATACCTGCTAAACATAACACCTCGGTAAGAACGCTAGCAGACTATCATGTACTGTAGGAGCTCGTTCACGGTCTGATTGCTGTGTCGCAAGGAAACCCTACACGCCGCCAGACAAAAGATCTACATAATAGCGGAATTCAGTTCAGAGAACTGGCTTCCGCTGGATGCTTCGCGTGGCCTGTTTCTGTTATGTAACACGTTAATCCTATATACTCGAACATCGTTCATCTATCTACACAATAAAACTGTAGAAGAGTTCAATTCTGTACACTGATATATGAAACCAAAAAAATATCCCTAGGGATCTTCATACAAGTACGTAACACAGGTAAAAAAAATATTTTAAAATTTTTGTCTGTCGGTCTATTCTCTGGCTTTCACGCAAAAGCTACTGATGAAACTTTTTTTCTTAAATAGCTATCAATCCTCTACAGCATATCACTACATAGTATAACACAAAGTAGCTTTCTCTGTTCCTGTGTATGCTTAAATTTGTAAACTACGCAACGGATTTTGATGCGGTTTTTTTTTATGGATAGAGTGATTGAAGATGAAGGTTTACATGTAAAATAACATCCATTAAATGGACATAGGCTATATATTTTATACCCGTGCGAAGCCGGGGCGGGCCGCTAGTAGGCTATAATTTATTTTGAAGATCGAAATTTTGGTGCGGTACCAAGTTCGCCGGGGCAGCTAGTGTTATACAATCTTTTCCCGCGTTCTTTGTAGGTACCAATAACCTTATGGCTTGTACCCATTTCGTTGGTGGATGATAGAAAATGTAAACCTAGGCCTCACTGGGGGAATTAAAACTTGAAGCAAATGTTAGAATTGTGCGCAGCGGCTGATCAAGAGTTCTGACCGCCCTAGTCTAATAATGTGTGTTACGGTCGGCAACAGTAGTATATTACTTACTTTTGTCTCCGTTTGTAAAAAAGTTATCATGATTCGTAGTCATACTATTCGTTCATGTACAGCGCATTTAGTTTTAGTGTTTTTTCTCGGTTTAGTTGAAATATGTAGGGTATATGCAATTAACCTAGATTTACAGTACTTGCGAAGATACGATATCATCGCGCCCCCCGATCCTGGCGCCCTAGGCTGCAGACTAATTAGCCTAAGGGTTAATCAGGCCCTGTAGTTACATAATGATTTTAAATAGGTTTCTCCTCTATCCTTTGAATAACTCCTTCATTACTTCATGCTTGTCATTCTCATTAATTATAGAGATCCATGTTTAAAAATGGAACGCTAAGATTTTTGGTGATGATAATGCTTTTACTTCTTATGCCACTTGAATAACATTTATTTAAGTTATGAACAACTTAAATTTTTTCACATAAGGTTATTGATATATCGAAATCATTGCGAAAATATTAACACTGATAAATATATAAATTAAATCAATTGCGTAACGTTATTTTCAACTAAAAGATATTTTACAGGAAAAATAAGTGTAGGGGACAGTAGAACAATTGTAATTCAACCATTTTTAAAACAAAAATAAAATAAATGTTTTTCTCTTATTAATTTATTTTTAAAAACTTTAACATCAACAACAAATCAACCCTGTAAAATAAGAAGTCAATATTTGTACCACATGAATCATATTTAATACATATTATATAATACATAAGCAATATCTGTACGTGTAATTACTAATTTATGTATGTATATTAGTTTTAGACCAGACTGCCCTGTATTAAGTAGACTATTACATAAACGTAAACCTTTCCATCAAAACCAACAACTAAACTAATTTTGTAAAAGAATTTTTTTGGAAAATTAAAAATAATTTCATAATAAACCAATAAATAAGAAATCATGCACAAAAAAATCTGTATGGTAAATCATGCACTTTTTACCATACAGATTTTCTTTAAAAAAATAAGTTCAACATTCGTTTGCCTAAATTATTTCTTTAATTCTGCGCTCTATAAAAACGATATGGTTTTTTTTATAATTGTAAATAATTATTTTGACATCATTTCAAAATCATTATAAAATTACGCCTTAAGTTTTGATACAATTTTTTTTAAATCTAAGAAATATAACCAAAGTGTGACACTACACTTGTTACTGCCTTATTATTGTTATAATTAATAAAATTTGGGATTTTATTATTTTATTTGTGAACAATGCTTACGACATACAACATGCTTATTTTTAATATTTAGGGAAAACGATTTAAAATTAAATCACTATATTGTGATCTACATATATATATATAATCAAATATAAAAGATTTTTACATCACAAGTGATCATTTGTCAGTACATTTTTACAATTACAGCTGGGCTAAGGTTTAGCCGCAATGTACCACAGGCAATACCATACATGATCATTGCATATTATTCTAACAGTCAATTAATACTGTCGAAACAAACAGTGGTAATAAAATACAAGCGCGAGTCGGACTCGCAAACGAAGGGTTCCGTACCAGTTACCGTTAGTTAGCGTCCACCTGTTACCGTTAATAACATTGAGCAAATAAATACAAAAAAAAAATCGTTTATTGTATGGGGATCGCCTTTAATATTTATACTTTTTTATTTTTAGAATTTTTTTTTATAGCGGCAACGGAAATACATAATTTGTGAAAATTTCAGTTTTCTAGCTATCACGGTTTATGAGCTATGTGACAGACAGACAAACGGACAGCGGATGCTTAGTGTTCCGTTTCTACCCGTTAGGTACGGAACGCTAAAAATGAGCTATTTGAGCAGTCGTTTCCTGGCGAAGTGCATCGCTATGCCGATGAGCGAGGACGTGGTCGCGATCGCCGCGACTGCGGTGCCACCGATCCTGTCGCCCCACAGCCAGCCGGGCGGCAGGCAGCTGACCGCGTGCGTGATGTCCAGCAGCTGCTTGCCCGCCGTCACCGCCTGGAACGCGAGCCGCACGTCCAGGTTTCGTTTCGCTTCGCTGCCGCCTTCGGAGCTCTGGAGACAGTCCCTACTCCACCATAAGTGACGCATCGCACGGAACGTTCTGGAACATTGCAGAATCTTTGTATGAAAAAAGTTCTATTCGCGTCATGTTAAAAAGCAGGTATGCATAATGCAGGATAATGTTTGCAGTCATCTATTCATTGATAATGTTTCTAGTCATTTTCCATTTTAAATAGACTTTATATAACTGACTTTTATACTGGACTGGACAATTTATTAGCATATTTGTAGATTTACTAAGCACCAACACATACTTTACAATAAAATTAATCATTAGAATAAAATGCCAATTAATACTTCTATGAACTTACTAACTAATTATTAACGTGCTTATTTGCGTAATTGCATTACGAAATATACGTAAACAGGTAAATGTGCGAGGTAATGGGACAACAGTAGGCAATATAGAACATTTCATGGTCTGACGTACGAATCATTTATGACGCAAAATCCCTTGGATTTTACCACTGGCAATCCATTATGATGTTCCTATAAAAAAACAATTGCCTACAGAAAAATAATGGATTAATAAAAAATTATCTTTACTTAAAGATATCCAAATTAAGACATCAGTTTTTTGTTATCATGAAACTATGAATGAAACTCACACACACAAGAGAAAACTATATGGAATTTTTAATTGCACATATTTATATCCTCAAGTTGACTTCAGTAACACAAATATACATAGTATAGTTCTAAATTTGTACGCCGTAAAAGGCAAAATATGGAGTGATCTAACAATTCTATAACATCTTATGTACCCATATTTGTGCAAATAAATGTCTGTGTTTGTCTTTACTTACTGTAGAAGTGATATATATAGACTGGCAGCCCACAATGCTGTGCTGACAATTTCTAGCCTCTCAGCAGTCTGCGGAGACAGTTTAAGGATGCCTACATCTTGAAGCCAGCAAGCCTTCTCCACGGGCAGAAAGGCCTGGTCCACTATGTTAGCTAACACTCCCAACGTTGCTGCTATTTTGGACGACTCCTGTGAACACCAATGTTCCCTATTAACATACATATTTTATTTATATAAAACATACTAATGTATCTGACCACACATTGCTGTAGTTATACATGTCAAATCATATATGTCAAATATTATGCGTTCAGAAATATATTTTATGTAAAAAATTATTGACAATTGACATTTATTATTTATTTATTTTATAAAAACTATC
>DWGJ01001408.1:0-20174 GCA_018246895.1 Aspitha aspitha aspitha
CAGCAGCGCGGCGCGGCGCGCGCGCCCCCCCGCCAGCGCGCCCCACGCGCCCGCCGCCGCCAGGCACGCCGCGTCGCCCGCCTGCTGCGCCGCGCCTACCGCTTCGCGCACGCTCTCCATCGCCACCGCCCTCGACACATACACACACACTTACATCTCAATAACACTATTCAAGTAATAAACCATTCTAATATTTTAGTCAAGTACAGTGAACGATCATTGAATTACTTTTTTACTAAAACCATTTAAATACTAACATGTGTCCAAACTTAGTGTGCATAGCGGCCCTATTAAGGGCAGCATATCGAAAATTTTTGTTTTTGTCATTGCAAGTAGAATTATTCACGTAATTACTGAAGACAGTACGATCGAAGCAATTGTAAAGCGAATCTTGTGCCCCACTAAATTCTTTCATACGTATGCAGTTCAGAAAACTGAGAAAATGCTGAAATAAAAAACAAATGATAGATTAAGCCTAAGATAAAATAAAATATGTTTGCTACTTTAACTGTCTGTTTGTAAGAAATTCGCGATTTAATCTAGACACTTTTCTATTTTTGTTAATTATTCCGTAAGTATTAATCTTATAACATACAAATACGCTGTCATTTTCTTTTATAGACGCTGTTGGCCTACAGAGATTCGATACGACCATCACTCATCCTAGAGCCGACCACATAATCCAGCGCTTAACAGGGAATCTATACATATGATTAAAAAGTATCTGTGAAGTGTCCAAACATCTACAGTGGAATTTATATTATAGCCTTAACGTTTTAATCAGTGCATGCACAGAGAGTAAAATTTTTCATGTTAACCCTAATTATTCTACCTAATCCATGTGTATATTTTATAGTCCCTTATCGTCACAACATCTTCATCTTTTATACATTTAAATTCTCTTCGAGATATCACCAGAATCGCTAACCACAGTTCTTAGCAGAATCTCTCAAGTATTTGGAAATAGCATATACAATACTAAACAAGGAAAGAATAGGCAAATTCAGTGGTATGTTGGATTTTTCCCAGTTAATGTTTTCTTTGTCAAAGATTGGCCACTTTATACAAAACTAACATTAATTGCTGGTTTACTGGCAATAACAATGATATGTTTAAATAAATAAAAAAATATTAGGAACTTACCACATCAGGATATTCTGGAACATCATGAATTATCTGCATTATAGATTTTTGCATTTGTCTTGGTTGTAAGGCCTTGTTTTCATTGACTTGCAACAAACTGGCTTGTTGTGCAGTAAACAGTTCAGCTTGTCTGCGAGACCATTGACTTTCTTCCAAGAAACTGAAATTTATAATGTTATAAATCACTGCATATATTACTGTACTCATTCTCTCCTATAATGTTGTTTTTTTTGTTGCTAAGTAGAACATGGGAATACTAAACTTTCTGGCATGTGAAGCTAGAAACCTATTCTGTAGCCCTCAAGCCTGAGAATTGCTAGTACAGTCTGGAACCACTCACAAAGGAAACACTGCAATATATTCACAGAATTAATTTCAAACTTAAATTACAGCTATCATAACTAAGTTACTGTATAGTGTCCCTTTCCACTGCAATGGATATATAGACTAGTGAGTACAATAAACCATATAATTACTGACTTGTCCCTTTCAATAGCATTCATTTTAATAATGTCTTGAGGTTTTATTTCATCTGGAAGCGCCGGAGACAGACATCTAAGTGTTGATTGGCTATCCATATTATTAAGCTTCTGTAAATATTTACCATTGACACCATTACAAACTAAAAATAAAAATGCAGCCCCCTCATCTTAAGTAAGAGAATAGTCCATCATCATAATATTAAATATATCAAATCTTTAATAGCACTAAATAAGCACATATTGCATATCATATTATATTTATACTAACCATGACCGCAGCTTCACCCATGTGGAAATTAATATATTCCCGTTTTTGCAACATTTGTCATTGCTACTGCACTCCTATTACTCATAGCATGATGTTATAGCCTTCTTCGATAAATGGACTATTGAACACAAAAATAATTTTTCAATTCGAACCAGTAGTTCCTGAGATTAGCGTTTTCAACCAAACATACTCTTCAGCCTTAGCATATTAGTATAGATTACAATTTAATAGTACAAGAATACAAAAGGAGTACATAAGACTATTATAGAAGAATATTATTAAAATAAGGGTTGACAGGTAAATAATACATGAAGACCGCCAATCGTTTTTGTATACTTATATTAAGTAAATAAATAATATACTTAATTGGGTCCATTACAATGTACTTTAAGATTAAAAAAACTATTTGTTACACTTTTCCTTATTTCTATTTTTCAAAATAAAACATACCTACATCTAAACCACACCAACCCACCTCTTTGCTCAGCGATCTCATCATAAGTCCAGGTCTTCCTCTTTGGTAATACAAGCAAAATGACTTGTAAAGGGAAACAATTTGCACAAATGTAAGTCTGTCCAAATGTATCCTTATCCTTCTTAAATAAAAACCTAAAAAAAATCGATTTTTGATTACCTAACTGACATTTAAATTAATTGTTACTTTGTTACGCTATATTATAAAACTACTATTTTGGAAATACTTCAACATTTTTCACAGCAAGTCTCCTGACAATGTGCTAAATCATTTAAACAGCTACATCTCAACCAAGATAACACAAAAAGGGCATTTGTCTGAATATGCTAATTACAGTAAAGTTTTACGTGTTCTTAGTAAGAAAAAGGACTGCAAGCCATCATTACTTACAGTGGAGACTCAATTATCTTGACCTCACTCATATGGAAACATCATTAGGAGAAAGTTTAGGAACCCGTGCAATATGACAATAACTAATTGTTGTCATATTGCACGGGTTCCTAAATAGTCCGAAAATTCAAGTTTGCACTGTATTTAGTTTACACAATAACATATGGTTATAAATTTACCAACAAATAGGGTAGAAAATCAGTGGTACCATACCATAGTTACAATGTACCATCAACAAATGCTCACTTTCTTATGCCACTTAACATATGGTTATGTATACAAATTCTAGATTAAATCACTATTAATTGAAATCTATGATAAATATAATATTTACCTAAGATACTACTTTTAGTAATAACACCAATTGAAGTTTCTGTGTTTTTAACCAAAAGTTTTTCAACGGTTGAAATAACACAGTCCATTAGTGCATTAATTCCATTCACATATATATTTTGTAACCGAACACAAAAATTTTGTAGATGTACACTTAGTAGATTGTAGCGACCATCTGTCAAAAGAGCTTCTAAGTCTTTAAAGTCCATATCGGGACACTGAAATATCATATTTCGTTTAAATTACAAATAAATTAGTAAGTGCACTTCTAGATATACATGAAACAAAACTAATAATTAATTGCAGACTAAAAATAATTGGATGATTAAAAATTAGTTTCTTATTTTATTTCGGGTTTTTTATGAATGTAATAAACTCTGAATATATTAAACTCTCATACCTGAATGAGTTTTAAAGCCAAAATACAAAAGTCTTTCCTGTATTTAGGAGCCATAGCACAATCAACCATGCGCTTTGCTGGAACGAGTTAAATGACATGAATTTAAGAAAATGTACTAAATAGTTGTAATTTTAATACAATAACAATTAAATTTTGCTAATCAATGTACCTTGCAATTTTAAAAACCCATATTCTCTGATAAAAGCGACGACCGCTATTTTATGTGGAGTTATATTATCAACACTAGTTTTAGTGTTCATTAATTTCATAAAATCAACATTGTCGTTTCCAGTTTCCATCTTAAATGCAGCAAATCTAATGGTCAAAATATTGTAATACAAACTTATCTTCCTACAATGTGTCGGTATGTATTTGATTTGTTATTTGTAATTTCTGACAAACTTGACAGTCCCAAACCATACCCTACCCATTGACTGACACTAATTATTGACAGTACATTAAATGAAAGTTATATAGAGATAATATTAATATCATAGATTAAAATTATATACTGGATAATATGCATGAGCGAAGGAGCCATAGGCAGGCCTGTTAGTGCGAGTGTCCAATAAATAATAAGAGAGGGAAGATGATAACCTATGCTTATCATTGTCTAATCACACATAAAAAAGAGAAACAGATAGCCTCATTTGCTTTCTCATTTTTTCGATGGACACATTTTAGGCTGGCTTCGCCGCTCTAGTATAATACTTCTATGATTAAAGTTCCAAAGAAGTTTTATAGGTTCCTTTATTTTTAATTTTTTATTCGTAGCTATAAGTGGTTCATGTGTGTTTTGTATTAAGTTGTTATACTTCGTATCCAAATTTAGAACCTAGACGTTTAGAACTCAGTAATAATCTACATATATGACTACGTATAAGAACTTTATGCGGTATTTTTATGCAAATTTCAATGCAATACATTTGTTAACAAATCTAGTAAAAGTATTAGCTAGATTGGTTTTGAGTAGAACAAGGTTTGTTAGCGTTGTTTGATTTTATTAAATATCTGTGGTATACAAAAGGAAATCTCTAAATATAATCTGTAACAAAGTCTGTGACCGTATCGCATACATTATATACATACATATCGTCACGCCAGGTCCCTAACGGGGTAGGCAGAAAGCAGGGAGTGCCAAATATATTATACTATCTATATATTATACTATCGCATGTAAATACACATAGAGATATTATACTAGAGCAGGGGAGCCAGCCTAAAATGTCTCCATCAAAAAGTAAGAGAAAGAAAATGAGGGTATTTATCTGTTCTTCTTTTTTGTTGTTGTGATAAGTATAGATCTCACATCTTCCCCCTCTTATTGTTTGTTGGATGATCGCACTCACAGGCTTACTTATGGCCCCCCTGATCTATGTTTATTTACTCTGTGATGATATGTATGAAAATGCAGATGTTCAATATTTTTAACGCATAGATACTTTTCTACGTACCTATATAGTATATTAGTAGTTTAATAGTTGTCTATGGTACATTTACCAATACCCCAATACCTATGGTATTCTATTATGGCTGGCTATTGCTGTCTTCTTTAATGTTTTCATTGTTTGCAAATTATCAATAATAAATGAAACACTCAATAAATTAAAATGCCGTGTGTAGTATTGTGAATCATCATGCAAATAACATATTATTGTATTACATAAAGTATTATTTACAATGGGAAAATTGTGTAATTCGTTTTTAATATCAGCGTTTTATTTATTTGCTAGTACTAAATCTTCACGTGTTACTGTTTATCAAGGAGATAAACTACCTCACCATAATCGTTGTGAGCCTATTACAATTCAATTCTGCCAGCAAATAAGATACAATCAAACGATTTTTCCAAACCTGCTAAACCACGCAAAACAAGAAGACGCCGGACCTGACGTTCACCAGTTTACGCCTTTGATCAAAGTTAACTGTTCTCCAGATCTGAAATTTTTTCTGTGCTCTGTCTATGCTCCAGTGTGTACTATTTTGGATGCTCCAATCCCACCATGTCGGCATCTATGTGAATCAGCTAAGCATAACTGCGGGGAGTTGATGACACAATTTGGATTACCTTGGCCAGAATACTTGGAATGTTCGAAGTTTCCAGTAGTCACCGATCCGAGCGTTATTTGTGTCGGTGATAATAATGTTACACAAGAATCTCGAAAACCAGAAACGAAACTTCCCAAAGTCGATTTTAAGTCTAATATAGATAAAGATCCGACAAAGCTGCTGGGTGCAAAGGACTTTGGTTTTGTTTGTCCCATTCAGTTTAAAGTCCCAAAAAGCCTGGATTTGGAATATGCATTAAAAGTTGGAGACAAAGTTGAATTTGATTGTGGCGCGCCCTGTAATGGAATGTTTTTCAGTCAAGATGAAAAGAACTTTGCTAGAATGTGGATAGGCATGTGGGCAACACTTTGTGCCTTAAGCTGTTTGTTCACAGTATTGACTTTTTTGATAGATACTGATAGATTTCGGTACCCTGAGAGGCCCATTATATTTCTCTCTGTATGTTACTTAATGGTAGCTGCAGCCTATGTCATGGGTTGGAGTGCAGGGGATACTGTAAGTTGTCAAGGTCCCTTTCCCTCTACAATTAGCGGAACAAGGTTGCCTAATATGTCAGTAATTGCCCAGGGAACCAAACATGAACCATGCACAATTCTGTTCATGGTTGTTTATTTCTTTAGTATGGCTTCAAGTATTTGGTGGGTGATTTTGACTCTCACTTGGTTCTTAGCTGCAGGCCTCAAATGGGGCCATGAAGCTATTGAGGCTAATTCACAATATTTTCATTTGGCGGCCTGGGCTGTTCCTGCTGTCAAAACAATATCAATATTAGCTATGGGAAAAGTTGATGGTAAGTAAGATTTCAATTACAATCTATATTTGCTATCCATCCACCATTATTACCATCAAACTGGGAAACTTTACAGTACTCAAGTAATAATAACTGCAACAGCTTTCAAGATTTCTGGGGAATGATGAGATAGTATGGTTTTTAACTATTTGAATTTTTATTATTATAACACCATAGTATATGTGTTTTATTCTGTGTATATTATAATTCGCAAATATGAAGAAAAACATTGCATTGGTGTGTCAAAGTTATAGTATTACTAGGAGACTCCAACACACATTGCTGTGGTTCAATTAAAATGCCCAGGTCACCCAGGGATATGCGCTCTCGCGCCCCTGTGATGACCTCGCCATACTTCACCCCCTTCGCCACCGCCTCCTCGCGCAGTGTCAAAATCACCGCTGCAGAGCGAGGGGGGCGAAGCTTGGGCCGAGCTTTCCTCCTCGACCTCTGCCGCTTCCGTCGCCGCTTCTGCTGCCGAGGCTGCGCCTGCGGCTGCGGTTGCGGCTGCGCTGGACCTTTGTCTGTTTGGCCGGCAGCGTCCTTCTTCTTTTTAGCCTTTCTGCCCACCACCTTCACCCATGGTGTTGGCGGCGGGGCAGGGGCCGGGCCTTGTATGGCCTGTGTCTCCTCCGGGTCAGGGTGTGCCACCGGTTCCGCAGTTAAGGCTGTATATATATACTACTAGTGGACCTGACCACACGTTGCCGTGGATAGACATGTCAAATCATATATGTCAAATATTGTGTTCAGAGATTTATGTAAAAATTTATTGACAATTAACATTTATTATTTATTTATTTTGTAAAAACTATCCTCTTTTACGGTAGATGGAATAATAGATATGTACAAAATTTCATTGAAATCGGTTCAGTGGTTTCAGAGATTAGTGTAAACGAACATCGTGACACGGGATTTTTCTATATATAAGAGATTTACATATGTGCAAATTTTATAAGATTATTTGATTCCCCGTTATTACCCAAAACCTAACCAATTCAGTTGAGGTAGGATCGTTTCGGTATCTTTTGGTACCTAAATGCTTCAACACTTGCATTGTTAATCATTTATTTCATTGTTTCCTTATTCATTTTTTTTTTCATATCTCTCAATCATAAAGGCATTCTCATTTTTATCTCTTTTACACAAAGCATAATTATTACAACTATGTTGCATTAGTATCAATATAGTGGAAATAATTAATAACAGGATAGATTTTAGGAACTTGTTCTTTTATTATTACCATTATTTTATAATACATATTTTCTCTTCTTTCAGGTGATATCCTGTCAGGTGTTTGTTATGTTGGCCTATGGGATGCAGAGGCTTTGAGGGGATTTGTATTAGCTCCACTTTGTGTGTACTTAGTACTTGGGACAATTTTCTTATTTGCAGGTTTTGTTTCATTGTTTAGAATAAGAACTGTAATGAAACATGATGGAACTAAAACAGATAAATTAGAAAAGTTAATGATTCGCATTGGTGTATTTGGTGTGCTGTATACAGTACCGGCTCTAATAGTGATAGCATGCCTCTTCTATGAGCAAGCTCATTTTGATAGCTGGATGATAACATGGCATCGAGAAATGTGTTCTTCACCTGTCTATTCCATCCCATGTCCATTTACAAATAAAGAAATGGATAGACCTAAATTTGAAATGTTTATGATTAAATATCTTATGACAATGATTGTTGGAATAACATCCAGTTTTTGGATCTGGTCTGGCAAGACTCTGGTTTCCTGGCACCAATTTTTTGATAGAATAAGAGGTAGGCGAGTTGAAGCATATGTGTGATGATAAATTATGTTTATATTACTCTCCCAAAACAGTGATTATGTTTAGAATGGCAGGAATAGTTTTTATGGTATATTTTTATATACATAGGTACATAGTTTACATATCTTATGTTTTTGAGGAGCCAAAATATTGAGATTATATTTACTTGACTTACTGATTTAATAATTTCAAACATAGAATTATGGAAACAGAATACCAACAAATTATAAAAAAAACTGTCTTTATATGGACCTGATAGAACTGACACTGACTTATTAATAATCATGATTATGATTTTATGAAGTAAATTTCATACAAATCACTCTTTCATTTGTAGCAAATATTAAAACTATAAGATGCACTTAAGAATGGCAGCTTGTATTGTTGTTTAGGTAATGATTCATTTACTTGTATACATTAAACTTATGTGTTAGATGCCTGCAGAGTGCTGCACATTCTCTTTTATTAATTGTGTTTCATTGTCTGCCAAGGATTTCTATATACTAGGTGCTTTAAGCACAAAAAATGACAAATTTTGCTGTAAAAACAGCTTCTGTATTTTTAATTAGAATAAAAATTTAATTACTTTCAGTATCTCAATTATTAGATGTAGTAATGCTAAAATGAAATTTATTGTATACTCGAGTAGTTTCAATGAACAATGGAAATATTGAAAGTAATCAAGTAAAATACTACTCGAACAGAGATGTTAAAGCGCCAACTAAGCTGAAATTCCTCAATATTACATTATCATTAGAGATATAGGTCAAGATATTTTTAATATGTCTAAAACTCACTAATTAACATTGGCGAGACAAAGCAACAAGTACCTAATTATATACTTAGATTTTTTAAAAGCTGTTTTAGGCTTATGTATCTTTTTATGTACTCATTGTTTACAATCAACTTCCTAAAATATTCTTAGTGCAATCGCTGCTTATTAACTTTTAATATTCTTTAGGGTCTATATTAAAATTATAAGAGACTACTAAACAATTTTATATATCTATGAAATATGTTCTTTTATTTACGAATAACTAATAAAAATTAATCTTGGACAACTTTACAGTTGTATATGCAGTTTCAATATAATTAATTTATGAAATTGTTTATTATTAAAGTCATTACAGAAAATCTATACATGTAACAAATACCGAAAATAGGCTATGAAGGAAAAAATATTTATTTACATAATTTTAGAAAGCACATCCACAGATACAATTCCATTTCTTTTACTAGTGTTAATGCCTTATTTTAAGACATTGCGAGATTACCGATAAGGCTGATAGTGTAAATATTTTCTCCAAGTATTTTACTTTAATGTTTTACCTGTAAGTAGTATACATGACATATCTATTAAGTAATCTTTGATGTAAAAAGTAATAAACTATTTTTACATTTTATATTGCCTAATTTTATTACTGTTTATTCCTATATATTAATTTCAATAATTGCAAGCCATTGGTCCCCACCTTACTGCACTATAAAGATATTATGTGAGCTTTAAAAATACATTTGTGATTGATATAACATATATCATAGATTCAGTTCAAAACAGGTTTTAAAACTGCCATCAGAAAATTGAAACCCAAATTTTTTTTATCTTATATAAACTAAAATTGAATAACTTGGTTTCTGAAATAGAACTGGCTGTGGTTGTTAATCATTACCTGGGAAAGCAGGTAATGCATTTCTAGGTAAAATATTTACAAGAGGTAAATGAAATAAATACAATTCTGTTGTTTCGTCAATAATTTATTTTACACTAAAAATATTTTCCATTCTAAATATTTTAGAGTATGTGTAAGATCGATGTAAATAAATGCTTATTAACAACAAAATAAAATGGGACAATTCTTAGAAAAAGCTATAATTAAACCTTAAATAACTTTATTTCAATACAATTAGAGAATTAATAGGTATCTTTAAAACCCAAATGCCTCTACATATGAAACCACTATCATAACTTACAACTTTCACTCAGTTTAAAATATACCCAGACAATGTTCACAACACAATGGAAATTATTGCAAACTTATGCTCTGGTATACTTGCCCCAAATATGCAGCATGAACACTGATGCAATAAACAAGAGAGACATCACTAATACTGGAACTGGACCACTGTAATGAAAGGAATTTAAAAATTGTATTTACAATCAGGAAAACAAAAAAAACAAATAATGTTATTTTACGCTTGATACACAAATACATATTGATAAGTGATAATAGCACTACATAATAATGGTTACTATTCTTTCATTATATGATGAAAACTCATTCTGACACCCATATTGATACACAGCCAAAGCCTTCCATTACGGAAATTCTTATTAATTTAAAAACAATCAACATGCAAGAATTCTATCTTTATATTAATATGATATACTTTGCTTACACTTTAACTCCAGGAGAGTCATCCGTGTAAAAGCGCCACATGCCACCAGAACCAGCTCCAGTGGCACGATTTCGAGCGGCTGTTGTGGTGGTGGTTGATTTGCGTTGACGCACGGTACCACCGCTAGCGGAACGAGGCGCTGCAGCTGCCTTGCTGGGCGAACGCCCTCCGGATCCTACTGATGTAGAGCTTGGAGCAGCTGGCTGCAAAATAATCCATAAAACATTGCTCATCCATATATTTTTATTATTTTCAAAAATGTTTCTGATAGATTTTAAAATTTATTCACCAATCAATTTTGAAACATATGTACCAGATCTTGTATTTATATGGAAAGATGATTTTTACATTTAGATAGAACAAATCTCGCAGAAAAATCTAGACTTTCTTTTAATTTTCTAATAAATGGTATTTAAACTTAGTACGTTCTTACCATGACGATTACTTTGCAGTCAGGTAGAAAAAATAATTAGAGTTTATACAAGATATCCAAAAAGCAAGAGAGACGATAACGAAATAAATTAACAGGCAAAATCCACTAGGTAATCGAAGATATTGGAAACTATCGTGTTGGCGCTGCTCGCTTAAGCTACGCATGCAAAGCAATTGACACGTTGTCGTACGTATAATGTGACCAGCAAAAAAAGTTGTCATTATTGTTACACTATTTTCTTTTAAGAAAATACTTGTTTTCCTCTTATATATCCACAACCATCTCTATTACAAACTTATCACATCATGTATATTTGTATATCCAATTAATATTATTATGCTGTAAGAATTTATCGTTATAGGTAGTAAATTGATAAGATGTCATTTCGGAATTTTCTATATAAAATATAATAATATATTGGCTTTATATGTTTTGTTACGATAGAAATAAATTTCTGCACAGATACAACAGAACAGATAGATTATATACTAGATCAGGGGCTTTCTTTTTTTTCGATGAACACATTTAGGCTGGCTAACCACATCTAAGTATATTATATCCAGGAATTAAACAGTTGATCGCCATGTACGTTAAACTTGTGCAGATTAGTAATAAACATTATTGACTGTCATATTATAATATCTCAATGTTTTCTATCATTCTTAATTACCTGTGATTTGATATAATCTTATCCATGATGGTGTCTGTCAGTCAGTATCTGTATAAGTGTAAAATCTATGATGTTGTCACTTGTATGTAAATGTCGTTTGTCAGTCTTAGTGTATGTGAATATCACGGTTTCATGTTCACAGAATTACATAAATTAAAACTGTAGTATGGTTGCCATATTATCTGCAATATTGTAATATATTTGGGGTATAAGCACCAAGTATGATATTTAGATTTATTAGACAAGCTCGTAAATATACGACTTTAGTTGTCATTTCAAAAACTGACAACATGAATACGGATAAATGTTACTTTAGACATATACAAAAGGAAGATATAGTCGATATAATTTTCCAGTATAAAATAAATAATACTCTAAGACAATTTAATTTACGTAGAAAACCTGCAGATACTTTAAAAACTATATACATGCGGATGGCTAATAATATAAATAAAGTTACAAAAAAATTTAAAGGCAAAGGAGAATTACTTGAACTAATGGAGGTTAATGTAAACGTGCTAAATGCCCAAAATCAGGTAGTTTCAGATGAAACAATTTGTTTGGATCTATTTACTATGCCAGAGCCATTAAAATTAATTATCCATGATGAAATATATAACATAGTTTTCAATGCTCCACAATTGATCAACATAGGATTGCCTCAATGTATTTTAACTGGCCTTCCAGTTTATCCTGAGAACTTTATGGCTCATTACACTAATAAAGATAAATGTATTTTTAATTGGTACAAAGGTTCATTACTTAACGATAAAGGAAAAGAAATTGCACCAATGCACATAAAATGGGCATTTATCCAATCAGCCGCATCATGCACTCCTTCAGTTGATGATATTGGAATGAAATTGAAATTAGAATGCATACCAGGTGAGTAAGCTATAGGTCTATGTATATCCTTAAAATAAGGAAAAATAAAAAATAATATCAACTTATATTTTGGTTAAAAACTGACTTCGGTCTTTTGGTTAGAGACCCTGACCACAAAATTGAAGGATGTGAGTTGATTTGCAGTCAGGACAAACATTTATGTGTTGAACATATTTGTTCTTTCTGTACTGAGTGAGAATATGTATATACTTAAGTATCATAAGTATCATGTGTAGTCTATGGAGGTGTACTTTTAGTAACTAAAATAATGATAATTATATTTAGGATAATACCACACAGGGCTATTGACTCCTAATTAGGCAACTAATGTGTGTGTTATAATACCTAGACAAGATGATTGTCATATTTAAAAAAAATATCAAATTCACAATCACCAACTCAGTGGTGTATGTTACTAGCCACTGGATCAAAAGGCCAGTCATTGTAAGCTATTTTGTATTATTAAATGTAAGAAAAATTATGCTGTGTAAATACTTCAATTATTGTATTGTTTGTGTATTAATGTTATGCTTATGTTGGTTGAACAAAAATATTGTTATTGTTATTCATAAAATCAATTTGACTATTGAAATAATGATGTATATTTCAGCAAATGATACTCTCTTGGGTCCAGCTGTTGAGGTAATTTCTAAAAATGTAATAGAGGCTGGTCCAGGTTACTGTCCCTTTGAAGACAGACACATGTTTACATCTGAAAAACTACAAGGTACCAGGTAAACAATGACTGAATTTTCTTAAATTTGAAAATCTTATTAAAGAATATTACAATAACATTACCTACTGTTAAATCTCATGATGTTAGCAGCATAGTCTGAGCTAGTGTTGTGTGTATCACTACTCATAAAATATCTTTGTAGAAAAGTGTTGTAGGTATTGCAGAAATTTTAATTTTAATTTTCTTATGTATAGATATTACAGCCAGATACTAGCCTGTCAGATAATAAAAAAATCTTTTTATTAAAGACGTAATAAGCACTGATTTATAATCTCATTTTACAGTTTCCGGTGTGTGTCATACAACATATTGGCTGATTTATACTGTGACTCTGACTATACTAGAACATCTCTGCACCCTTACTGTCCTCCGTATGCTTTACATATAGACTACAGAAAGCAGCTTATAATAAAAGAATTAATGGGCAAGTATTAATAAAAACTATTTTGGGTGAAGTATAGCTTAAATATTGTAGTTAGGTTTAAAATAAAAATATTTAAGTAGCAAGCATTATTGACTTTCAAATTTTTATTAGGTTACAATGCTGATATAATTTGTCTTCAAGAAGTTGACTCAAAAATCTTCTACAATTATATGGATCCGTTATTGAAAAATGAAAATCTAATTGGCAACTTTTATAAAAAGGGAAAAACTGTAGCAGAAGGACTAGCATGTTTTTATAGAAAAAATAGATATAGGTATGTACTTGGAAATAGTTTTTCTTATTACAATAAGTACCTGGGAGACTGATCTATAAATCAAATTCTTGAACCAAAATCCTCCAAAGTCCATTTTCTAGAATCTTAGTCCAATACAATGTTTAATGCTGATTGATTAAAGTTCTTTTCCTGTTAATGATTTCATAGTTTAATAGTTATGATCCATTATAATGATTTATTGTTTTTTACAGGTTTTTGAGTGTAGAAAATATAAATTTAGGTGAAGCTTTACAATCAAAATCATATTTGCGGCCAATTTGGAATGCTGTCCAAACTAATAAAGCTTTAAAGGAAAGATTGTTAAATCGTTCAACAGTAGCAAGTGCCACTGTACTACAATCAATAGACAATCCAGATAGAGTCCTTGTTGTTGGCAATACTCATCTCTACTTTCATCCAGATGCTGATCATATAAGGTTAATTCAGGGTGGAATAATCATTTATTGGCTTCAAAATGTATGCAATGAAATACAGGTAAATATTATATATTAAAAAAGTTCCTGAACGACCATGACATAATATCCTAACAATGATCTTTACTAATCTGCATTGGAGCAGCATTGTGTACTGCTCATGGCCTAACATAGCCACATTCAAGACATGTACCCAGTAGCAGATGTGACTAGAGCTGCAACTATAAGCTATTCGCTAGGCGCTTATCGGTTCCAACCGCGCGACAATTCGTCGCAACAACTGTTTCGTGGACGGACGGTGAGCGCGCTACGTATAGCTTGCGTCCGTTGATCTTGGACTCGGACAACTAGTGCCCAAGATCCCTTGAATTAAACAGAGCCAGATAGGACGTACATCGTAAGACATGTAAAATTGATCTTTAAAAAAGGCCATTTCTTTCGAAAGATTCAATGGCAATTATCCAAATCTCGATCATTTCGCTTTGGAATAGTAAATTTTACTAACGCCAATAAATTAATTATTGTCACAGCGCGGCATCGTTCCGCGCGACGTAGAGTGCTCAACTGACTGATTGGCTGTTGGAGTAAATAAAAGTAGCAGGATCTCCCGGCGTATAAGTCTCGAATAACTGTTTGGCCTTTATACGTTTAAAATTGTGCCACATAAGCCCTTTTACTGCGGCGAAAAATAGTATTTACACCTACAAAGGTGTCATTTTTTTAATGCATATGGTAAACTATAGTTAAAGAAAGCATTTTACATAAAATAATGAAAATGCTCAAATTGTTGCTTTGACCCTTCTTCGTAGGACCCATCGATATCCGCTTCGTCATTCTTTCATCATCCATTCTGTCCTCTTGCCCAAACCATCCGAGCATTCCCTTTTTCATTTTTCCACCGATGCTTTCATATACATTTGTGTTTTAGGAAAATATGCAAGATCTGAAAGTATCTTTAATATTATGTGGCGATTTCAACAGTGTTCCATCATGTGGTATCTATCAGCTTTATACAAAAGGCGTTGCTCCGAGTTCGTTGCCAGATTGGTATTCAAGTATGTATGCAAAAGATTTTCGTGTTTTTTTTTGCATCTACGTGTATTTTTTTGTGAACTTACATTAAAAAAATGTATAGATATTTAAAATGTCGTACGCCTTTAGTTATTTTTAGATAATTCAGTCGAGTCATAGAACGTCTATCTTATAAAAACTTACTATACCACCTGTAGTCTAACATCCCACTGCTTAAATCTATAAATTCATATCTTTTTTTATATTTAAAAATAAATTTTCATGAAAGATACACTACAGTAGAATAGATTGTTACACATTTGCTTGGCAATGTTTTAAATTCATCACTTGTGTTATATTTACAATGAACATTAATATGCTGGTTAGTTTTTTTTTTACTACGAGTACTTCCAAATTCCAAATCTTACATACTTAATTCAGTCTTGTCATTTTCCGGTGACTCGCAATTTTTCTATCGGTACAGGTATCTGCTCAATTAATAAGGTTTTAATAACTAAATTGTCATTTTAGATCAAGACGAGGCTATTAATAATTTCACTTTAAAACAAAATATTCCACTTGCTAGTGCTTGTGGTACGCCAGAATATACAAATTTTACTGAGGGATTTGCAGACTGTTTGGACTATATCTTTTATGACACGAGAAATCTAATGGTGACCCAGGTAACTATTACTGTCTTCTTAGCGTGTCGATATTGTTACACAGTTTGTAAAAGTTGTTTCTGACCAATTTTAATCTAACCTTTGCAATGCTTCCAACGTTTTCTTCGGATTTTGAAAATTTTTTGTTGTTGCTAAGATCTGTCGAGAGAAATTAAAAAAGATGAGTGGAAGTCTAATAAATAGTAGGTATTACACTGGTTAGTAGTAGGTATAACACAGGCGAATTTCATTATTCCCTTAAAGGAGCTAGAGAGGGACAGAGATAGATATGGTCTTGGTCAGTTCAAGAGACATTAAAAATTGTATACAAGCACCCTTTCGCCAGTTCGTGACGCGCACCGATGATACGAATAACCGCGTTATGTGTTTGGTTCAACTTAAAGATCGTTTTTATAAAACAAATAAATAATAAATACTAATATAGATGTCATTAAATTGTTTACATAAAAATAAATTTCTGAACGCACAACATATAACATTTGACATGTATAACAACGGTAACGCGTGGTCAGGTTCACTAGTATATACAATATATACATATGTCTATAGAAATGAATCACTGAAATGTCTGTACCCGCATAACTTCCTAACGACTGAACTAAATTGGAAAATAAAATCTTTTGTGTTCGTTATTGTTAAGAGTAGGTTTGTATGAAATAATGTACATATAAAAAATAATATTAGCAAATATTTAAAAACTAATTAGAGCGGAACAAAGTCTGCCGGGACAGCTAGTATCTAATATAAGAAAACCTGCTGTGACGGTGTTTATGACTACGCACAAACGGCTCGACCGATTTTTGTAAAAAAAATTGTGTTCTTGTGTTGTGTAGGTACGCTAGTAGGTTGTGAAGTATATTTCATACAGCGAGGTGATTAAGTGTTCCTACACAGAATTTTTTTCTATTATTTTGACAATTTATTTTTTTGGCATGAAAAAATATTATATATGATCCCAAATTTAAAACAAAACATTGAGACAATTTTACAATACATACACTTACAATAACCAAAATATATACTAAAACTAATTTATAGGGCCGAACAACATTTGCCGGGTCAGCTAGTTATATACATAAAATTATCTTTATGTGATTATTTAGATGGATTTAGATATTTATTACAATTAAGTCTAGTTTAAAATGTTATAATCAAATGGCAAATACATACCTATTTTGCTTAGCAACAATCTTGCAATACAATTTAGTTTGTCAGAATAACTATAGAGATGATAAATTTGTAACAATTACATTTATTTCATACTTAAAAAAACTTCAATAATTATTACTTGAGTTAAAATTGACCTATAGGCACATGGTAGCGGAGATTTAAATTGTATCCTTTTTTCAGGTGATTCCATTCCCATCTGTTGAAGAATTAAAAGCTAATACAGCTTTGCCTAGTGTTGTATTTCCATCAGATCACATTGCTGTTGTGTCTGATTTACAATATAAATCTTAAGTAAACTAAAAACCACAATTTCATATGTTTCGTAAATTAAGAGGTAAATATTAAAAAATTAAATTATGGTAATTAGAAGATAGAATAGTGGTAAAAAGTAGAATAGTGATAATTAAAATTGCATACCGAATATCGGCTGTAAAAGACTTACGACTACCTTCTATCAAGATATTTTTATTTTCCCTAGACTGTAGGACGTAGTGTACGGGAAACTGACAATAGACATGTTGACCTTAGACTCGCCTAGTTTACTTATTAACGTAGTGTAGGTTGCATGGGGCCTAAAATATATACGAAGAGTTCATTTTGCAGTTATTACAGTTATTAGTTACAGTTCTTTAATTATCAAGTAATAATAAATTTTATTGTCTTTCTTAAATTTGTATGCCGTAAAAGGCAAAATATGCATTGACCTAAAATTGTGTAAAATGTTTAAATGTATCCATACTTATGCAAGTAAATGTCCTATGTGCAAGTGTATGCCTTACGTATATTTGTAGATAGGCAGCCAAGTCCCAAGTTCGTTAATGACACGCATTGAATCGCCGCGTCCGCGCGCGTCTACCGCGGGCGGCGTGGAGAGCAACCACCATGTGGGTAGCGAAACACGGTAATATGATGCATAGAGAACAAATTTTTAATTGCAAGCTTTCAAAAAAAATGTTCAAAATAAAACATCGTTTTTTATTTAATTTGTATTTATATAAAATATTGTGTATCGTGTGTAAGATATTGTGTATAATGTTCATTTAAATTTATATAATGTATTATAAAGGTAGGGTAAAATGGTATATAGGTATTAATAAATCAATTTTGATTTGTTTCTTTGTATTTTTTGTGTACTTTGTATACTTTAGTTTTTAACGTATTTAACACAATCATTTTAACGGAGCGATATTCCTTGGCAAGCTATTCTGACTGTAGTGTTTAACAAACTTATAACACTGGCTACCAAGTACCAAGCTTGCTAAATTAACATCATTTAGAGTTGAAATGTACTTGAATCTTGTTTACGATTCTTAATATCTATATAAAAGAAAGTCATGTTAGTTACACTATTTATAACTTAAAAACGGCTGGACCGATTTATCTGAAAATTGGTGGAGGTAGCTTAGAACCAGGAAACGGACATAGGATACTTTTATCCCGTTCGACCGCGTTTTATAGTAACTTCACGGAAATGCGGTCGAACGGCTTTATACTTTCAAACGAATTTAATAAAATCAAAAATCGGCTTATTTATTATCTCTAAGGCGAAACGAAGTTTGCAGGGTCAGCTAGTACTCATATATATGTCGGAGAAATTAGAACGGTCGATATCGAAACGAAAGCACGAGTTCTGAAAGATGGCAGCACCGTAGCCCTATTGCAACTAACCTCGTGCTACAGCAGAGTCTGGCAGGAAGAGCAATGACGGAAGAACATTACGTTTGGTTGTTATCCTAAATACAAAAAGGGCTCCTTCAAGCTAGGAACTGTTTTAATCGTTTCGGTGTGATTTGGATTGTGATTGTTACTGAATTTTGTGTAATACATTGTGTTAAACGTTGCTAATATTGTCTCATTGCTCGATTACCTAGCCCACTATTTCGAATAAAAAGGGAAATAATACTGCCCCACCGTCATATATATTTCCATTAGCTCTTGCCGCGGCTTCGCCCGCCTTGAAATTACTGTGTCACAAAGTTTTCCCGCGTAAACGCCGACTCCGCTGGAATTTTACACGTGCTTCACAGCCTCCTCTATCTTCCCGTGAAAGTCCCACCAAAATCGGTATAGCCGATCCGGAGATTAGCCCAGACAAACAGAGATAAAAGGGGCGTGACACGGACGCCGCCGTCGGTAGACCGCCCGCGGAGATAATATTTTTTCGGTCGTTTAAATCTATAATATCTTCTAAAGTATTTATCCGATTCATATACCTAGTGTAAAAGACAATTTTGATCTATATTTAATGGCCAAGCTAACGAATATGTATTTAGATTGGGATTAATACTGAACAGATGGATAGCCTCAAAAATAACGTAGTATTTTTAATTGAAATTTTGAACATAAAAGTAGTTATTGTGAGTTAACCATAACAGATAGACATATGCTATGGCGGACTTTTCTGTAGTATTTTTGTAGATCTACAATTCTCTAGTTAACAAAGAGGTTGATAATGATTGGGCCAACGCCATTGCATCACAATAAATGAATTAGTCTAAATAAGTTCATATTTTTAAATATGCACTTATCGACCCGTCTCAAAAAATCAGTACCAATTTTTCAATCGAATGGAGCAATAAACTTATTCACTTAGTATACTAAGAGGCCCCCCAAACGGTCAATTATATTCGCAATATTGCGAATTTGCAAATTGTGCGATATTATTAACCGTTTAGTGTTAATATTGAAAATTGCACAATGATTGACCGAAAGTTTGAGCGAGTTACTTTTTAATGTACCTACCATTATTTTCCATTGCATCGTGTTGGGTTAGTATTGCGCAATATTTTTCAGTCTATAGTTCGGCGTCACAAAAACGAAAACATTGTGCAGTTCGAATTATTGTGCAATATAATTGCTCGTTTGGATTCAGAGCGCCTTTCAATCTTATCGTACAATAAAAAGTATTGTACAATGTTATTGTAGGTC
>DWGJ01001409.1:0-20162 GCA_018246895.1 Aspitha aspitha aspitha
CATTCATAAAGGCAAAAGCGGCATAATGTCGCGTAAAAATGTCGTTTTCTAATTGGTTATTTTTTACAATATTGTTTAATTTTGATTAATTTTCAAATGGCTGCCATGTAAAATGTGAATTTTGGATTGTGCGAGTATTCATGAAAAGCAGCGACATGTTTACCACCAATTCATTATCCAGGATAATGGACTGGTATGGCATACCCTGCCCACGCACAGAAGTCCTTGGATTAATGGCATGAAATAACCATATATCTTGACTTTCTCAAACGAGATCATATACATATAAGCATGCGATTATTGAAAACTTCGGTCATTTGATTTATATATACATACCTACATTATGCTATGAATGTGATCTTATCTTAATTAACAGTATTTGCAAATAGATTTTTTTCGTCTTCTAACCTTATCCAATGAAATCTATAGATGCTATCCCTTTTACTTCCTACTTACTACTTTAATTATACTCGTAATCATTATAAATGTTTAAATTATTTTATTATCGCAGACAACCATTTGCGGGTCCCTTAAACATATGTATTATATTCTCGATCGTATTTCGCTTATCACTAATGGAAAGGCTTTTTCGCGTCTAAATAAAAATAAGTTAAAGAACAGCACGTGCTTGCGGACCATTTTGTTAAATTTAGGAGGAGAAAATTATACAATTTAGTATCTAAGGTTATTCTGGTCCATTCCTTGTTGAGAATATTTTTAGTATAAGCTATTTCAACTGTTGTTTCGTTTATAGCCTAGGTTCGTGACGGCGTAGGTACAGGACAATTAGACAGGGCAACGCAAAATCAATTAGACGCTATATTGATTAGTGTTGAATTACTACCTACTTTCGTTTTGGGGAAAACTATTAAGTTGTTAATTAGGTAATTTTATTTATTATTACAACGTATATTAAAATTACGCAAATAAACATTAAAAGGAACGAAGGTAGACAAACATTATTTATTCGCAAAGGGCAATTGCCGCGACTTGCTATAAATTGGTAACCTGGCGGAATCACGTACAACGTATGTAATATAATGTATACGATTTACTCGAATTACAGGCACCGGAAGTAAATGACACGTACATGCAGATGTACTCGTAAATCATTGGAAGTGTCAAAGTTGCGATAGAGCAATATAATAAACAATGCCGCCAATAGTGTAGAACAAGGTTTTATAAATATGGAAAGCCTTAATATCCGTCGCAGACTTTGGATTGTAAATAATTCGATTTTAAGTATTCATTGCGGAAGGTTGTATTGTTGAAATGCCAACGGGAATTTTTAATTATCCCAAAGGTATAAAAAAAGTTTCATTCCTAAATCTTTTTAACGGAATTGTTATTTAGGAAATTATCGGTAGACATGTAAATAAGATACTGTTACAGGAAATATTAAAATTTCAAAAATCTATTATTGGAATATAGGATTAACCAAGTTATTATGTATAACTCTAGTGATATCACAAAAATGAGAAAATGCGGTCAGAAGGTTTAAGGCGTTTGTCTTATTATACGGATTCCAACCCCAGACCCTCTGCTTGGGAAAATGAACTCCAAACCTACGCCATTACTGCTCGCTGAAATGCTTTTAGTTGGAAACCATAAGAAACTGGAGATAGCTTAATTCTCATTCATATCTTGGTTCCAACAGAAGTACACCAAAACGGGATGAAATCTCTGTACCGTACAGAATCGTTTCCTGTCAGCCTCAAAATATGTGTTTTTATTGTAAACTTTGTAAGCAATGTATGCAAAAGTTACCAAGAAATGACAAGTTACTTACGTGTCGGCATATAAATGCGATAAATCTGAAACTTAAAACGTGTTGTAAATTATTACAATTCAGGAAGTTGTTTTGCAACTCGTTTTATTTGTGAACAAGGTTGTCATTGATTCACAATGTTGCCTCCATGCGTTAGCAACGCATACATTTTCTAACGATCTATGAAACTTATGAAGGTCACGTCCTGAGTTTCGAGGTATTCATAAGTTACGTGTAATTTCAAAGTATGCGCGTAGTAGAAAAATTCTGTATATTTGGCATAGCCGTCCACAAATTAATGTGTCTAGTAGTATCTGATTCGTTCTTAATAGCATCCAAAGATGTGTAAGCTTTCATAAGATATGATTATTTTATTTATCAATACTCGATCTCATTAAGTAAAATACCGATTACTTTCTAGAAAATTCCTTCCTTCCTCCTTCCTCCTTTAATTTACATAACAGAGAAAAACCATGAAACTTCTACCCCAAACTTCAGTATAAGTATGGCCATAATTGAGAACTTCAAATATATAATTGCCATTGCCACTTTCTAACAATATTAATAATTCATGCTTCTGAAACTAGCTACTGGTTATCATTAAATAGATCCCGTTTTCTCATCGGAAACAAACTTAATTGTCATTACAAGATCCTATCATATTATATCAGGTACTTACTGATTAGGAACTTTAGCGACAACGTAGTAAGTCCGTCGATTCAACGTCCATCGTTTAGAGGTTTCATGTTTTTTTTTGTAAGTATACATTTAAGCAAACGTCACGAATGCTCATTTGTAACTAACTTCCAACAGAAAAGTAGGAATATGACTATTAATGTCAATTTAATAGTCATATTCCTACTTTTCCTACTCCTACTTTAGTAGGGCCTTTTTCAATTTCTCTGATCAGTTCCTTGTTTAATAAACTTGAGATCTCTTACCTAAGTGGTAGTTCTAGCAAAGTATGTTGACGTTAATATGATTTTTTTTCTTTGTTATACATAAAAATAATCATTTAAATGTCATTTAAAGACATGTATTTCAGGTAGTATCTAATTTGTGTTAATAGATACGTCGGATATACCACTAAATATCGCCCATTAAATATTATTCCAATATCGAAGCAAAAGTCGTGTCCATTTCCACGCCATAATCGTATCATTTGTCACCGAGATTCACAAAGGAAGCAACCGAGTTGGAGACAGGCGACTAATGGCGCGTTCCATACTTAAATCGATGTCACTTGCTTTTACACGAGTGGGTAATATTGCAATCATATCGTGCGGCAATGGAAGTTTAAGGAGAAAATTCAGTTGATGACCATAGCTCCATTGACATGGAATATGGTAAGGTATAAAATGTAGTATGCGTATAATTTTATAATTTCGCGTGAACGACATCGCGGCACATGAGTTATAAATACTCGTACATATATAACTTATATTCAAATATGGCTATTGATTTTCAATCAGAAATACTCACATCTGTAATATAATGCTCTCTTTCTCGTGGACTTACTCAGAGCAATAATAACACAGACTATAGGGAAACATAGAATGAAGAAAGAATTGTTCTGGGTCCATTTCTTTTGCAATTTTCGTTCTAGTCATTATAACAGCCTCTCTAAAATGATATTTGTTTTATGTATACCCATAGACCAATAACTCAGTTTGACAATTACTAACGAAATTCTCAGGAGTGAAAGCGTATGGTTCATAGCGACTTTTTATAGGTATCAGTTAAAAATTCAGAGTGTGTAAAAGATAGTGTAATCTGTGTTACGGAGTTCATTTTTTTTATTTAAATTTAACTAGAATGACATTCAATTACGAATTGTACTGTTACATTTCACAAACTTAGCATCAACTGAACTAACAAACGATGTAAGATTATAGAGAGATAGAAAGAAGAATTATTTTGGAAGAATCGTTCTTGATAAGTTATATTGACATATTTCAGAAACTATTCGTTTCAATGTCGTAATAGAGAAAGAGTTGGTACTTTTGTATCATCATAATCGGCAAGTTGAAGTGAGGGAAAGTGGGCGAGTTGAAAGGGCTGGATGAATATATTTATGTACAAATGCTGTTGGGGTAAAGAGGCATTTGAATAAACATTTAATAATAGACGGATAGGTACTCGTATGTAATGGTTTGAAATTGTTCGTTCCAAAATGTTACTGATCTAAAATCTGAATACTGTGTCGATGTGTCCAATTCTACATAGGACTGACAATTTTTATGAGAACGGGCACAAATAGGTATGTCCAGGCCTCATAAATGAGGACTAAAAATTCCCGGTTTCTTACCTAGGTTTACCACTTATATCGAAAAGTGCGTAAAACTGATACTTCTGGCATATCACAAACACCAGTATGTCCTTGTAATATTAAATAATAAAATGTAATAAAATATATTCACGTATGAAAGGAAAACCTTAGCACAAAAAATACTAAGGGCTCAAGCGAGAATTCGGAAATTTATACGAGTATTAACAAATCTTCATCTACGGATTTCGAATACAAAATCATGCGAGGAGAAAAATCTTCCGGAAAAATATGTTAAGATCCGAAATCTCTTAACATATTTATACCGTAGTTATAAGTTTGCTCATGACCTCCCAAAACGTTGTCGTTTTTGATATTTAATTGTCGCGTAAACAAATGATTTAAAAAAATGTAAGGAAATGTGACAAATTTTGTTATTTTGTGTTAGGTGAAATTGATCAAAAACTAAGTAGGTACCCTATAGGTTACCAATAAGGTTTTCAAATCAGGGGTCACGTGCCCTGTATCGCATGAATACAGACATGGAAATATACAGATGAGCAAATAGGTAACATACACTTTTTTATTTGACTATGTATCTATGGCAACATTTACTTACATCGGCATGTGATGTCAGGTTATCCTTTGAAACCAAACAGAGGTTCTTAAAAATTTTATATTGATATCGTCATAATGTAAATATTATTTATATTTACGTGCTAACAGATTTTCTTACAGACTATAGACTTTCTAAAAAATATACTCCCCACATGTTAATTAGACCATATCAAATGTTGTTTTTCGTATACGATACAACACAAATATTATGTGCTTGTGTAGTTTGGAAAATACGCAAGCAAGTTTCTCCAAACTTGTAAACTTTCTCTTTATTGCTTTGTTATGTAGATATCGCACAGTGAATTAGTGACAGAGTTATGGTATTATGTATCCTATTTATACCGTGCGTATTTTATTTACTATACTGTAATACTGTAAATAGGGCTCCATTACTTTTTCAAATTTTTACTCATATTAGCGTTTTATTCCTTCCATATTTTATTGCGTTCCTTTTTAATAAACTTAAGAATAAATGAAAAAAACTCGGAATGAATTCTTCTTAATTGTACTATTGGCCTTAGTCGTATTGTTTAATGAGTGATTGTTCAAAATGTATGGAACTGAAATTAATATAGTATAGGTACCTGTACTTATTCTGTCAGGCAATATCACAGTATGTGCCTCCAACGCCCGCCATTCTATGCTGGCAACACTCCAATACTGTGCACACGCAATGACCCAATAACATAATAGCAATGAACGCATTGCATTCGCATTACAAATCTGTATTCGAGATCGGAAAAAACTTTTGTAGATCCAATCACTAAAATACGGCAACGGTCGTATAAAAACATAGTAGGTACTGTTACAAGGTAAAGACCTTAAATATAACTTCATGAACAACTGGCCACAAAGTCGTATAATTCTTACACGATTCAGTTGAAAACAAACTAAGAAATTAAGAGCTCGGAAACTATACAAGTAAGAAGTAAACTGAGAACACCCGTTCCGATCAGTTTGTTGTTTACAAACCGGCTATTACTTCGTTTTCAAGAGACAAATAAATACACTTCATGTACGCGAATCAATCCACACCATTTATTATTTTCAGTAAATCGCCGCGGTTATTGAATTTGTTCATGAAATGTAAAAATCCAATAATCGTATTTAAAAGAAGTGTTAAAAGTTTGGTTTACATCCATATCCGTTGATCTAATTTATGGACATCAATTAATAGCCAAATCAGAGATTGTGGGTTCGATTTCCAATAACTTTGCCATGAGGCAATGTCTGAATACAAAATTATTTATTTATTATGTAAGAATAGTATGTATGTGTTCAGAAATTTCTATGTGAATGTTATCAGCTCTTCGATTACTAAAGTAAAGCCAAGTCTCATCTACGAGTACATAGTTTGGGGTCAAATGGTCATGTCTGAGTTCTTCCAAGATAGTAATTGTTTTTTATACTATTCGATAAAAAAATGTCACCTATTTGCTTGTCACAAATTTGCTTGTGAATTCCTCTTTTCATTTCTTACTGTGAATAAATGGAGCAACAGACGGGAATTTTTTTCCATTAAATCAGAGTCTATAATGAGTATTGTCATTAACAACAGCTACGCACATCTGATGTCGAAAGTAATGAAATCATGAGAAAGGTATAAAAGCCAAAGAGCGTTCTAAAATACCTACAATTACTCTATGAGTAAAGGGTCTATTACATGCTTATTCTGTTTACGAGTATGCTGTGTTAACCAAATACGTATCTCCAAGTAGTACGTCTCCGTCACCTTTAAAATAATGTTTATTTGAACGAAAATTATACAAGTACTAGTATGTATGTATTGTATACTAGCGTGTATTTTTAAGTATACTGCTGCCTATTTGTTTGAAGAATATTAGTTGAAAAAAGAAAAAAATACCGGTCCAATTTTATTATACACACAAGAATAAAACATTACCTTATAGGCTTAAATTTTATACATTAACCGTAATGTGAAAAGCCCTGTTTTTTTTCTAATTAATCAGAAGCTATCGTGAGGTTAAATGTGTCGATAATCCTTGGGTCGTTGAAACAAATAATTGTAAAAAACAAATAATTTAACAACGTTGTGTTCTAACACTGTTAAGTGTGGTCGTTAACTAAACAAGAATGTATCCTTCAATTTGTCTCATTGTGTCTGTTAATTTTTACAGCAAGGACAGTTCTTCATTTTTCCTTTTTCACAAGCCTTCCTTTGTTTTTGTCTTTTTAAAGTAGGACACAGTCGTTGCTTGAACTCATTCTGCGTTACAAAATAAAATATTTGAAAATAACTCTTAGTACTTAGGTAATCATATAATTAAAATCAAGATTGTGTTAAATTATCTAATAAGCTGAAGAACTTTAGTAATTAGGTATTAGAAAAAAATCTTTTAAATAAAAATTGTTAACACTTGGTATTTGCTTAAAGTTCTTCATATTGTCATGCTATTTTTGGTATTCGTTTCAAGTTACGTTCGTTTCAAGTTAAGTTTAAGCAGAGTTCTAGTTTAGGGAAAAACTGTAATGTGATAACATTTGGAACTTCGAATCTAGACATATTATTATTACATCAAAACTCTTTGGCCGGCTATTCTTGTTTGATGCGATTCATAAGATTTACAGTAGGTAAAAGATACCAGATATCTCAACATAGATAAAATAGATTTTATTACCTCTGTTACATAATATTAAATAGTTTCATTATATCTACATTTTGGTATACCTATTATTGTTTAAAATATTATTTCCTGCAGATTGCGGAATATGTTAGTATTTGGTCACGGGCTCAAAACAACAAGGAAGTAAGCACGAATCAGTTTCCTCACATTCTCGCACTATGGTGTTTCTGTTGGTCCGTTCATCTAACTTTCGACTTCTGTCAGCATAAATCACCCACTCCAACAACTTCACGAACAAGGATAATGATGGAAATGCGTTATCAAGATAAAAGAATTAATTCGAAAGTTGCATAATGTTTAAGTTTTATCTTTTCAGATATATGACCAATCAGTTTGCGCTGTCAAAATAGTCGAGAGTAGAGATATCCATTTAGTGATATTTTTGAATTTACAAAAATGTAGATATTGAAAAATAAAAGAAATCCTATCATTCGAAGGAGTCTATGGGATAGAAAAGAAGATTATGTGCAGGCCTAATAATGGCCAGGAATTATTATAGCAACTATTTTATACTTATATGTATGTACCTATACTAAAATTCGAATTAAGCAACTATCTAAAATCAATTTATTATTTGAAGCCAGAGTTGGGTACAATTGTCACTGAAGGGCACACAAGAGACCTGTCCAGCCAAGGTCTTCTGAATGGAAGTTATGAAGTGCCATTGAAAGTGAAAACAACTAAGACGGAGTAACATTTTTGTAAAATTTAAATTGCCATACAAATAATACTATTATATTGCCACTTTTAATAGTATTTTTCAAATTATAAGTAAACTTTATTGTCGAATACCAGTGGCAATTTTCATAAAACTACACATGTTAATAAGGCGTATCGATTGTGTTACTGTTTTATTAATTTAAACTACAATTATTATTACTTACTTAATTCTTCGATAACATTAAATTTGAATTTCAATTAATATTCAAACGGCGTGGAAATATTGTTGATAATATTCAATAATTACTCGTATTTCGCATAGCACACATGACTGTCAGAAACAATAAGGGTTGTGATTTATCTTGCGGCAAACGTGCGGTAACGAAACCCTTAACTGAAAAGCTTTTACACCTTTACAGTCTTTATATTATAAACAACTAGAACATTAATATTTCCAATTTCTATACAGTTTTTAAATACTTTAACGTTGTAATGAGTACACATTACAATTTTATTTCGTAGGTAGAGTATTATAAACTTAGTAGATCAATTTTATTTCATAGCAATACATAACGATATCCTGATTTTCTTGAAGCATTTTAAAATATAGGTATTTCAACCATTTGACACGATATTGGCAATTCTAACATATTAAATATCTGTTCATATGAATCTATGCGAAGTTTGTAGATATATGTATATGCATTTTATTCTGGACAGAATAAATGTTGATAATATCAAATTTTGGCCCAAAACTGTTAACAAATTTCCAAAACTGAACAATCGTATTTTGTATAAGTCAATTTAATGTTTATTTTAATTTCAATTTACCCGACATCAGGGTCTCGAATGTGAATAGCTTCGACAAAAGCAAAGCCTTTACACAAAAGAAAATCCATGCGGCGTTATGACTTCAAACTATTTTCCTTTGCGGCAAAGAAAAGAAAGAATAATGCCGCTAAGAATTGCATTATTCTGGTATTACGGTATGAAGGGCAAAAGCCGGCGTAATTACGGTACAAACGGTTTGCGGCGCCTTCCCATCAAGTGGCAGATAAAAATAAGAACAATGGATGCAATCCTTTTTGAGCCCACCGTTAGGTCTGGATGCCAATAACCAAACGGCCAAGCTGTACCAGGCTGTACCATTATGTGCTCTGACTTGAATCACGAATTTTTACAGATATAACTGCAAACATATAAGCTATATGTGAACAAAGCAACGCAACATTGTGTAAAAGTATCTGATTGTTGTTGAAACGAAGGTGGCTTTTTACAAATATCTTATAAGAAATGGAATCTTCAAGAAAGCCAGCGGCAACGCGAGTCGCCGTTATAACATCGCTGGAGAAAGCAATTGCTATGTCGTAGCTCATTCAGAATCAAATAAAGCCAAGCAGAGCTCAGAAAAACATGGACATTGGTTAACGTGAACCAGTGTTCGATTTACTATAAAACAAACGGTTAATACATTTTATACCATTGTAAATGTTACGTGATCTTCACCAAGATATCTTATTTACTTAGGACTGTCCAATATTCGATATACGATTTCGATATCGATTTGTATACGAACAAGTGTATAGGCGTGGGTCTGTTCCAATTTAGAGTATTCCTTCAATCTTTACTCAGTGGAACACCAATGTACATACTCGTACGTACGAAAAAATCTGTCGGCTGTAATAATATTTTCGGCATGTTGCTTTGTTTGCGTTCGAATAAAAGGTATTCTTCTTTATTCTTCTTTATTCATTTGATTTACGTCCATGACAATCACGATAATTCAATCGCAAGATAAGCCCTTTAAAAAATTTCCAAGTATCAAAATTATGTTACAAGGTGCAAAGTCAAAGAATTTAATGTAATAAGCAATGCGAAGCCGCAGGTGAAAAGCTTGCGATATAATTTAGTTTATATATGGAAATTATCGTGTACGATTTGTATCTATACATCGCATGAAATATAGCACTCCTGACCTGACTCGGTAATACAAAAAGGAGCATGTCATTTTTCACATTAAGAGGCATTGTTTTCCCAAGCAACGGTTACTGCGATTTACATGGGTGTTAAGAGCCAAGAACCGTAGTAGGGAAACGATTTCACAAATCAGAATCATAGGTCGTAAGTAACAACACGTAATAACACAACCGTGCTCCAGTAACAAGTGATGGTGCTCTTCGATAGCTCGGTCGTAATTGTGCTCTACAATGGAATAGACGAAGGACTTTGTGCCTCAGTATTAAGGCCGAGAATCGTTTGTATTCCAAACACGATTTGTACTCACATGCTGTGGGTACTTTGTGGAGATGAAAGAAAATATAATTTGTCGAGTCGTTAAATGAAACGTGACTCGCGAGTCGGGATCATAACTTTCACGCTGGGTGGTATGTTCTCAGCCAAATGTTCGGAGGATATAGTACGAGTTAGTGTTCCGGGATGGCGCCCGATAGGCGCATTGTGAGAACTTCATAATTATCTCGACCCACATCATTGGTAGACTGCCCGCAGCGATTCTTATGACAGACTTAATACAAAACGAAACGAAACGATTTGCAGAATGTCTTTACAGTAATATACTACAATGATGTACTACATACTATGTTTCTGATCATTTTTTTTTTTTTATTTAACAATTCAGTACACAGGATATTTTATAAAAGCAAGCATACGAAATTTTGTACTTAGGTACATTGTATCGTTTGACATGGTTCTATATGGGGAACTGTGTTACAAGATGTGGGCATTGTAGATGGAATGCTTTCCTTATCATCGTACTCTCATTTAAGAGCAAAAATCACGTTCACATTCCTAGTATTATTCGTCAGTGATTTTTTTGTACCAAAATATGGACATCACTTCGCTTTCGTCTTCTTAACAATGTTTGTTTATGTGTTCGCAGCTATCAGTGTTTTAGAATCGATGTATTTAGCAACTAAATAATAGTATGTATTTCGTAGTACATATTTAGAAACGTATGGAATTGCATGTCATACTATTTATCATAATATCGATGTCTATTTCTATCCCAGTCTTATTAAATATTAGCTAAAAATGTTAGTAACGAACGAAGTTAATGGGTATCTAGTAGGAAATATACGAGTAATACAATTTTTGGATTATCAATGTTGCTGTCAATTTTGACAGCTGTTTTTCAAATGTTTCCCGCGAATTCAAACATGGCGCCATTCTTTCAAACTGTATTCAATCATTGACGTTTTATATATAAGAGTTGGATCGATGTTAAGAGATTTAATAAATTGTTAGAGGTATATAAATTATTAAGGTATTATTGTTATAATATAGAAATTGAAATGAGTCGAGTTCACATCGCACAAAAGAGAGTAGAAAATTTGGTTTCATTAGCCTGTCATTTTTAATCATCATGTGTAACGAACATTTCGTCATTTGTAAACGTTGAGAAAAATCATTGTTGCTCAACATTAAAAATTTGTAGGTAATTTATACGATAAACAATTTTGTGACTAGACAAGGATACAAGGTAAGGTAATGAAAAAAATATCGAGAAAAACACAATTAACTGCCAAAAAAGTAACATTTGAAAATAACTTGAAGGAAGTGTCAAATTTAAATTTCGTTTGGAATTTGTACAAATTCGTAACGGTTTGATAGAAATGTTAAGGTACATTTGAAAAATTCTAAATTAAAACTTACGGTTTAGGATGAGAAATGATGTTGGTCAATTTTAGGAGTGTATATTATCTGTGAGAAGGGATACAGATTATAAATGTAAGCTTGTTTCATTTCTTTTAATCGAACTAAAATAACTTCGTGTCTACATACAGTTATAAAAATTGTATTATTTGAGCGTTGATCGTTTATAAAGTATTGTTAATAGTGATTAGAAGAGTTTAAGGCTTGTTGTTGAGATGTTGTTGCTTACATTCCATGGAGTACTTAGTTCAATGTTGACAATTTAATCATCCAAATTCAAAATAATATTGTATACATTTATAAAAGTTTTATAGATAATTGTAGATTATTTATAGGAGTAATTTAAAATAGCTTGTTGTTATAGATTTTGGGCAGATCGGTGTCTATTTAAAAAAAAGTTAGTTTCTGAACGTATGATGAAAGTCAATATGTCAAATTTTCTTTTTTTTTCTATTCCAATATCCGAGCTTGGTAACCCGATTTTAGATAATGCCAACGAGATGTTTATTGAAAAATTTAGGTCGTCTGTTAAGATAATAATAGTTATCTTAGACGTAGATTAAAAAACTGAGCCTTTTTAAGAATATGCCTATATTCGTAAAATGAATAGTTTAATAGTGAGTATTTTCTTTTTTTTATTCTTTGTAATATTTAACCACGGACTAGATGATGATAAAGGAGAACAGTCACACATTTGTCCTATATTACTGGACACAAACAAATGGGTTGGGTTGATATGTACTAATTATATTTTATTAACATTATTTAATTTATCATTCCGTTATAAAGCATCCGTAATTAAGCACCAAAGAGTATGGCTGCTTAAGAGCATTTCTTTTCTATGAATTTTTAATACATAATAACTATTGTATTTCCATTTTGTAATCCAAGACATTCCATCGACGAATATCGATCTATAGATTTTCATGTATTCAATTATTTTAAAGCGACCATCTTTGAAATGCAATAGTGTTGCCAGCACAAGTACGCTGTAAACTTCCAACTATTTCAGGAAAGATATGCCCAGTTGTGGAAAGAGAAACAGGTTCTAACAGAAGAAGGAAGGTTACATTGGCAGAATATTTAATACGAATTAAAACTTCGTTTCCATCTTACTATTGATTTGGACAAAAATATAAAACTCCGTGTTTTAAAGACGGTCGCTATTAAATTTTTAATATTAAAAATTATGGCTCAGTATTTCATGTTGTATAGACTCATTAATATGGAAAAGACATAAAAAAGATTAACATCATCCACCATCGTAGCTGAGGGCTAAAACTATATTTTTTACTCTTGAATTTTGAATGCAAGAATTGATAGAAATATATTGTCTAACTGGATCATGACAAATGTGGAATGGAAAAGTGCTTTTTAATTATTTTTGCTAAGCATTTTAAATGTCCTTAATTTAACTTCGCTAAGTAACGCTTGATATATACAATGTAAACATAAGGCGGCGCATAGATTAAAAATGACAGAAAAGGAAAATATTAAGTCCGGAAACATTGTACCTAAGTTACAAAACGAAAAAAATACACCAGTGTTTTACACAATAGAAAATCAAAATTAGAACGGTAAGCGCGATGCTTCAAACAAGTTTTGAAAATAAACGTTGAGGCGATAGTGGCCGTAATTAAAATTGATAATAGTCTGATAGGTACCTAAGTATCTTATTTTAATACCCTCTTAACCCAGCAGGATTACACAAAAACGCGGCCTTACCGCTCTATACGTATCGATTTCTACCGGGCAACTTTATTATCTGTTCCATATCTCATAACCATAACCATAACCGATAATAATAATCTAACTTTCGAACTTACCCGACCCTAAAGACTGTTAAGTTTGTCTCTAGTACTTTACTATCTGTCATATTCAATCTGTGCAAGCCAATTGTCATCGTTCGGAAAGCATATCCAGAATATAAATAATGGTAGTGAAGTAAAGTTAAAAAAAATATTGTAAGTATAAAAAGAAAGGTCAAAATGAGAGGAATTAATCTAAATGTATATAAAAATAGAGTTATTAATTGCGTCGTTGTGCAACGTTCGAGTTTCAAATAATATGTTAGTTGTAATCTTTTGAATAGTTTCTATCTTCCAGTGGACTTACTACCTCTATTTTGCTTTTAATAAACTATTTTTAAAATATCGTAAACGTGCGCACGATATTTTCAAAACACTTATTTCGCTGACAAATGTTCCCAAATAAAGAAGTCCCATTTTATTCAATATAGTATTAATGTACAATATTAGAACATATCAAACATTTTTAGTTCCAAAAAGCCTTGAACAAAGATATATTTTCATGGGAAAATAATAGAAAGAGATGAATATATTTTTCGCTGCATACTTAAAATTATTTTACTATTCCTAAAATAATAGATTATCTATTCTTCATAGCACGAGTTTTTAGCATTCTATAGACTATAATATAATATTATTGAGGTTATATTTAAAATATAAAATGTTGGGGACTGAGGATTATTACGTTATTGTGTTTTTTTTCCTAGTACATAATATTGGATAGTGTTAGAGTTTCGCGCGCTTTTCACAAGCGACATTAGCAGCCATTTTGAATCGGCTTGTATTCGAGAATTGGCTCAAAATATTATATTAGCTCTACACACGATGCTGAATTAACAAAAAGAGAGTAATCATTACATTCGTTAAAAAAATATCGAATTAACTTTTTAAAATGTCCCTGTCTTGATAACTACATTTGTAATATTACTAGTATTAACATTACTGTTATGAAGTATGCAAATGACAATATACAGATAAAAAAGATTGGCACCGAGTTCATATTGGCTTCAATCTAAAAGGATACAGCCAACTTAACTGAAATTAAGAATTAGGCCCTTAAAATCATGTGGCCAGTACTCCTGCTTACTTTTTAAATAGGAATCGAAAAGAAAAAGAAATTATACTACTTAATTATTGAGCATTGTGTGAAGGGATGGTCATTTAATCGCATCGATGTCTATTTTGTGCAATATACATAAATGTTATAAGTTAGGACAATTGTGATTTTAACAATATAGTTGGTTACTTTAACGTATAGTTAAAATAATATAATCGTATGTTTTAAAATATAATATCACGTAATGTTAAGAGATCAGTGTTAGATTAGTGGATTTTGAAAGTTGAAATGTGTTAGATTGTTACGTTTGAATTGATAATGATATAAAAAAAAAACTTCTTTTCCGATAATACTGGTGTAATATTCAATTACATCAACGGGAGCAAGTTGCGGTATGTATTTTGATAATTGAATGCGTTTCTACGTTTTGACAGCGATTTGAAATTTGAATTTCGAACGTAAATAACTTCATTTGGCTTACTGGCTGAATGCATATGAGTTGTCGCTATTATTTTTTAACAATAACTGTCACTTGCTCCTCTTGATGTTATCTGTTATTAAATTTATCAAATTTTAATCTGTATTTCCGCTGAAACATTGAATCAAATTGTTTGCTATGTTATTTCCTGTCGTTTTGTTTATAAGCTAATTTACTGTATGGTTATATTATTCAAACACGTATTATGAAATGTTTATGAACATAATGTATTGTGTTTTTATTATACTAATGAATCTAGATTATTCCCAATAAAATATTGAGTTGAATATTGCGTTTTATTTTTTAACATCCTCCAATAACTAGCAGATTTGGGTTGAGTTCGTCATTTGTCCTCTACGTTACAGCAAAGAATAAATAAATGAACCAATATGTACTGATAATAACGTTTGATAAAACCAATATAAGTTAATCTATTAAGATATAATAATTGTTGAATCAAAATGTGTTTAGAAAAACGTAATGAACTCAGTTCCTACGCTATCGAATCATAGACGAAAACAAGATGCTTTCCCAACCTACAAGTCGCAACGCTTTCTTCTCAACTGTTTGTCTTTTTGACATACAGGATAAATAAATTCGCGTTTTCTGTTACACGTAAAATAATAAACAGGGAAGGAGAAATAAAAATTCAAATTTAGAAATTTTGTATTTTTTATTGAATAACTTTTCTATTATTTACGTATCAATATCACAAACCTTATAATAGGCAGATATTCAAGTAAAAAAGCCGATCAACTTCTAAAAAATCGACAATCACATGTAAAAAATACGCAAGTTTTTTAACAAAACTATTTCACTGCGCCCCAACAATAGTCCAACGGAAATTCGTCATAGTTAACTTTCGATTTGAATAAAGAACAGGAAACGGTAGAGTGTTTTGAATTTGGTACCATTGTGATCCCATTGTTGACCGTTGGAATAAAAACGGCATTTGGAAAGTAGGGTATCCACATCGGATGTACTGAGTAATACTTTATCTGTAACATAAATATGAATATTTTTTTAATAACGGTAACAGCACATTGGCTGTGAAATAAAATTGAACAAGTAATGATAGCGAGTCAAATAGATAGATTTTAAATATCTCTCTTCTGATTCAATAATTTTCTACAAAATAAGTTAAGTTTTAAGCACTCCAATTTATCGCTAATGCTGTTGATTTACAAATATTTATCGTTGATTTTTAAAACTCTCTGCAAAATATTAATTACACAAAGAAATTCGCCTAAACAATTTAATTAACACAGATTGAAAATACCAATATCTACGTCAGTAGTACGTGAACGATTAAAAAATGGAACTGTCAAAATTTGCCGCGTTTTCTCGTGTACAATCGTTCACTAAATTTGAAATTGGAACTTATTTTTTTTATAAATTAGGCCTTGGGCTTCTCTTCTTCCTTCTTGGCGTCTTCTGGGGGAGGAGTGGGCAGCTCCGGGTATTCTAACTTGACTCCATCCTCGCAGGTAAACTTAGGACAGCATCCGGGGAATGGGGCCGTCTTGTTAGTCTTCTCTGTAACATGAAAATTAAAATGGATAAATGGCTGATTCAATTGAAACTGATTATGTACTCATTTATGTCAATTAATTGTATTGTCAGTACCGTTTTAGATATTGTGTCAGTAAAGTTGTACTTATTGTGTATGTAAAATTTTACTTATTATGTCAGAAATAATTGGATAACTGATGTTAGATCACGCTATCAATGGTATAATAGTTCATTCAACGGCGACATAATGTTGCCATGCTAACGTGTTCTAAATACATATCATTGCTGATTTAATAAAACCGGACCGAACCGCGCTACGCAGAACCACAAACTCGTCCACACAAATGTCACAGATAAAATATAGTTGGCGGAATGCATAGATTATCTGTTAAGTAACCGATTCGACCTGATTTCGAATTCACCAATCGCGATCAAGAGATGTCAGATGGAATATTCATTTCTTTTTGCGCTGTTCGCTCGTCTCTATGTCTTAAGCGATAAGGTTGAAATTCGATTGAATGCCGTGCCATCGTGAGATGCAATGTGTGCTTTTTACGTAAACCACTCAAATGAACAAGAAAACTTGTTCTCGTGTCGCCAGGTACATACAGTCACTTTAACACAATCATAATATTATATGTTTACTATTTATATTGCACTAGTCGAGTACCACTGTTACACTCGCGTGGTATACTTTTGAAAGGTTATATAATCAATTTTTATTTCCAAGCATAAGCCCTCAAAATAGCTGCAAAATTAAAGAAGATCCCAACAAATTGATATGCAATATTTCACCACTTATAAATATGACTCATCGTGTTTTCTTTGTAGCTGCTATTTGCGTCACGTAAGGAAAATGCGTTATTCCTCGTCTATGCGACTTCTTCTCTCTGTATCTCTACATTACATACGCTATATTGAAATACGGGCAGGGTACATTCTCCAAACCCCTTGGTTGGGCAATCAAGGTCATTGAACTGAGAAGCCAGACAAACTAATATCGGTAGCACTCATGTCTAGCCTTAATTCTAGATATTATTAGCGTGGTACTGAGTACTATATGTCTTGAGCTAACCGCACCCATAAGGTATTGAGGTCGCTACATTAATGCGACCACGCCTAACCCTAAACTAACCATTACGCACAACCTAATGTAAACCAGAAGATATCTTATGTGATTTTATTGATCTATAAAATACAATATTAGACAGTACTTTGTCTGAAGCGTTATCATGAAATGACTACGTTCTCTCCAAAATCTAAAAGTCAACATCCAAAAATATATTGTATACCTATTTATGGTTTCCAAAGCAAGAAGACTGTAAAATTTTTATAAAATGGAAGAGATTTTGATGGTAACAGGATGCTCTCAAACTATTTCAAGTTCAGAGTCAATTTTTCCAATTTAAACGTAGAATTTGCTAAGAATTCCAACCGCCGCTCAAGTTCCGCTTCTCGAACCTTCCAGACTGTTCTTCCAAACGAAAACACTTATACCATTTACTACCCGAGGACATGTAAAGTTTACCCGTAAAGCAGAACTTACCAGTGTCAAGTTTACACTTGGGGTTGGCGAGAGGCAGGGGGCCGCAGTCCTCCACCAGCTCGAGCAGCCTGGGGGGCGTGTCCTCGCTCACCACGCAGGTGCTGCGGCCGCAGAACGGCGCCAGGTCCCAGGAGTTACCAGGCTCGACCGTCGCGCAGCGAGTCGACGCGAAGCACATTCCAGGGAAGTCTGTGAATACAAATATTTATGAATCAAAAGTTCTTCGCACTTCTCTAAACGGTGTGAAGTAATAATAATACACACACACACACACACATCGTCACGCCGGGTCCATAACGGGGTAGGCAGAAAGCAACGTGCCAAATATCTCTGTGCATACTAGCCAGCCGAGCCTTCATCGTGCCAGGCTCGAACCCAGACCTCCCGAGTGGGAGGCTGAATTTCAAACCACTAGGCTATCACTGCTTACTTTACATATTTCCCGTATATTCATCAATATCTAGAATTATGACCAATTTCTCGTGTAGTAAGTAAAGAACGTGAGTTTCTCCTAAGTTTCTCCTGATTTAAGCGGACGGGAACAGTAAATATTGGTTGGTGGCACTTTCTAACGCCGTGCGGCATATGTAAATAATTTCTAGTTGCATTTCCCGAAGTGCAAATGTTTTATTTGTTACTAGCTGTGCCCGCGGCTTCGCCCGCGAGGAGTTCTGTGTGTCACAAAGTTTGTAGAAAAAAATTTTTTTTTCTCAAAAAGTATCCTATGTTACTTCTAATAGCTCCAAGAATATGTGTGCAAAGTTTAGTGATGATCGGTTAAGTAGTTTTCACGTGAAAGCGTAACACAAACTTACATTCACATTCATAATATTAGTAGGTATGTGTTATTTTCGCGCAACCCTTAGTTTGAAAGTAGTAAAAACTTATAAATAAGCGCAGTGGTAACCTTTACAAAATGTCTGTAACGATCATCCATTATATCACGCAAATGGTATATAATACATTATAAACAATCCCTTCTGCAATACGATTATAACAAAGTAATCGTGATTGTACAATTCGATCTCAACGCTATTGTCCCACCGCCGGCGAGAAAATAGCGAACGATAAAAGATTTTTTTTTAATAGTATGATAGGTACTAACCAGATAAAAGTAATACTAACCAGTTATTCAGCATGTTGAGAGGTATTATTCTTTTCGGTACAGATGAGTCATGAGCAGGATTTGAGCGGATCGGAATAATTCCAAGAATGGACCGGTAGTTTATAAATTTTTTAAGTACTTCCGTAACTCTTTTCAGTTGTAAACTCTTGAAGATCAGAATATTCCTTGCTATACTTCCAATAATTACAATTTGCAATTGTTCAAGACCACTAAATACTTCCTTTCCACACTAGCTCGGGACCAGAATACAGGAAGGCTTCCGCGGTTGCGGCTAGACAGCAAAATCAAGGGGGGCGGTGGGAGAATGATAAGCACATGTTGAGAACCAGTCCTCCATTGTAAACGGTTACTCAGGGTGTTTTAGTAAGCATAAATCCTGTAACCTGATCCAAAAGCACCGCGATATCTTTTGAAAGCTTAAAGGGAACACATAACCGTTCATGACTCCATTTATTAGATGACAGCGGTTGCTAAGGCAACCATCAAACGCGTATATACAGCATACCTCAAATGCCGTCTTACGAATTTTCGATCAGGTCACGTGTCCTGATGCGAGTTTACAAAGTGCACAACGCAGCTAAAGAAGTTTGCGCTTCAGAAATTGCGCACAGGTGTTCGATACTCGCCAACGACAAATCGCATTTGGTCACACCTGTGTACCTAATACCCAGCGATACTTTGTCTTCGTAAGTCCATTCTAAACGTCTAATCTAGCTCATGGCCGTCCACACAAAACGTATTCACGATCTAGGTAACCTATAACAGTCTAGATTGCTTTTGCTATTAATCGAAATGATGCTAACTTACCTAATTGAACGCGCTAATCAACCAAACAAACTCTTTAGCTTTATAATATTAGTATAGATAATAGCTGAGCCCAGCGGTTTACCCGCGTAAATTAGAGAACAATCTAGCCGACTCCGCAAACATCTTGCCATATAAATTATTCCCGTTTTTGCACCATTTTTCATTGCTGCTCCACTCCTATTGGTCATAGCGTGATGTT
>DWGJ01001410.1:0-20161 GCA_018246895.1 Aspitha aspitha aspitha
GATTTTGTTTAATTTTAAAATAGCTACTCTGTAAAATGTGAATTTTGAGTTGTGTGAGTATTCATGAAAAGCAGCGAATTGTGTATTTGCAGATTCTAACAAATTTTCTCAAATTGACAATGTTAAATATAAAAATAATATCATAGTCAAACTAGGCTGTTTCTTTTAGAAAGTACGTTTAATTTTTTTACCATACCAAATACAGTAACAAGTCAGTTGGTAAATTTTAATATTCTTCAAATTTCAAATTCAATTCAATTTCAAATTTCATTTTGTGTAGGTATAGGTATGAACATTTCAATACAGATTGAAATGAAATCACACTCGCTTATTTTATTTAGAGGAAGGTAATACAGTTTTGTCGTATCTAATTCAAAAATATAATAGAACAGCTGAATGGTAAACATCTAAAATGAAACCCACCGATAACATCGGCCAGGCCAGCGAGCTTTCCCTGAAATATTTTTAATCAAAGTTTTTACCTGATAAAGGCCTCCGGCGCGGCGGGAACGAACCGACCTGTCAATCTCTCAAATGTTAGATTAAAAACATCTTTACTTTTTTGGCATTAGGATCAAGGAATTATGGTTTTTGAAAAAAAATCGTTCGGGAGAATATGATTATAGGATGTGTTAGATAAAGTTTTGACGAAGGTCGCCGCGTTGGTGGGAAACCGACTGCCTATGTATTGTTCATTTACTCGCATTCACGGCTTCTACCTGGTAAGAAATAGCCACATAATACATATATTAAAATTATACGTAGTATAGGTATATAAGCCACGTCAATTAAACGTCTAGAAAATATTGTAGTTTCTGACACCTCATACAATCGCAAACAATCGCATATAAACATTAGTTCATTTGCGGCGACAAAAGTATTTTATATATATGAAAGTATAAATTAAACCTACAAGATTGTAACTAAACCCTTACTTTACACCTTATCATGGTTATAGACAAAATTTATAAACAGCTGTACGGAATATACTTAGTAAACGATAATCTAATTTAGGTATAAATACCTATTAGTATTGCTCTAATGAAACAAATGTTTTGTTGCATAACAAGTCTGTTTGGTCCGTAATTAACAATAACATCGCGTTGTTATCTCAAGTTTGATACTGAGATATCGAACATCTTTACTCTAAAACTTTTCATCGGATATCAATCTCTATAATTTAGTGCACAGAGATGTTTTCAGCGTGCACTGTTTCTAAGCTCGATTGTAGTAAAAAACAGCAGGTGTTCTAAATTCGCTGAGTCAGCGCAGTGGCACCGGTAGTCCGTGGTAGCGACGGATCATGCTATGCCTGATCACGATTTACATGTCACTCGGGCCGCTTATATCCGATTGTACGACGAACAGTAGAGTCATCGTAGCCGAAGTTCACTACTCTATGATTCGTAGTAAATGCGATTATGAATATGTAAATTGGACTTCGATCAGGTATTAGTTCAATATTTCACGGTGTTACTTGAACTACCTACATAGCTAATAGGTAAAGTCTTACAATCAATTGGTATTTGAAGATGTTACTTTATAAAGTTCGCAATACATATAATTATGTAAACATAACACATGTAATATGATCATAATATGTAGATAAATAGAGCATTGGGTTAAAATAAAGTATTGATGTAATGTACGTCTATCGTTTCTTTTCTCTGAATATAGAAATTATAAACGCAACCACAAATAGCGCAATAAAAGATTTGTATTATGATTAAACTAAATCGGACGTTGACATTCAATGATTTCTTAATAGTAGGCAGTAGTCAATATATTACAGTTTTATTTATATTCATACTTATGTGGGTTAGAATTATCCGTTAAGTTACAAGATATTGCACAGCGGTTGCTCGGATTAACTCCGTCGGTTTCCGTTATGAAGACGGACATGTCAATTTGAACCAATAAATTCCTACACCGCCTATTAGCGGTCATTGACAAAAATAAGAACAATAAGAGCATAACTCCATGTGTGAGTGAAGAACATTTTGTACCTAAGTAGATATGATAAAATATGAATTGCAATGATAAGGAATTGCATCATTTGCTTATTATTACGTATAGTTCTTTAACTATTTAAGGGTAAAGAATTTCATAAAACTGAATGAGTTCCTAAATTGCAAATGTACAGTTATAGATTACGGTTTCACTTCTCTTAATATTTAATAAACACTTAGCTACTTATTCACAATAAAATTTTCTCAGATCTATATTATAAAATCTAAGTTTGACGTGTGATGTGCAAGTCGTTAATTCCACAAAAAATATTGCCAGTCTTCATGTAATGGAGATATCCTCGTCCACTACTTCGTCTTAATATAGTGTCTGTACTTTATTCAATTTGCGTAGTAACACTTTCCTTTTGAAAGTCATGCTATAATGTATTAGTCTTCATTCATTTGACGTCTCAATGTTAGTCGCCGGGGTGACGCAGAAATCTGATATTAACGAACTCGAAACAGTGAAAACAGGCAATTATACTGATGTATTCGTAGATTAAAAATTTTGCTCAAGTCTAGACGATGATTGATAAAACCAGGTCGAATAACATCTGTTTATGACTCTACAAAAAGTGCTTAAGAATCTAAATTAGACTTTATGTAAGGAACAGTATATGTTCCACTTTTGAACTATGACTATAATTGGTGTTTATCAAGTGTTTACTCACATGCAATTAAGCGCACTATTTAGTAATAACAAAATAAATAAAAAATCACGTTTATCGACATCATGATTTCTGAAATTGTGAATACGAGGTTAGAACCAATAAGCAGAAAACATTATATTATATTTATTAATAAATTACTGTAATCTTCTTTACATCTTCAAATAATCTAATTATAATTGTGGTTTTCGGTTTTATAACAATAATTTATCCAATTAAAATTGTACAACAAGATGGGCTATCACGATATCGAATCGTATTTACGCAGAACATTAATTACATCGATTGCTTATAAAAACTGGGCATCTGTTCACCATTGTTGAAAAAAGCCCAGTAAGTAAACCGGTGGAGCACGTGCTTACGTGCAACGTCATCGGGCAGTCATTATCAGGGGTCAACGGCCTGCTGATTACCGAGCGCGCCCTGTCGTTCATCATTACCATTAGCCTAGGTTAGGATGTTTGTAAACATAACACCATTCACTGGTTTTTTGATAACGGGTCATCTCAAGTTTGTGGGTCAAAGTCGATATGTGCCTTAACTATGGACTATATTACTTACACGATAGCCATTTAAAAACGAATTGGTACACGCTATTACGTTGCTATGAATGATATATGCTAATTTTTATATTGTCAATTATACCCCTCAACATTTCATATCTTGCGCTCTCTGCTTACCCTGGGGATCTTATCTAAGGGACTTGGCTTGAAGGTATAATATGGGTAGGCATATCTAATTCATTTCTTAAACACGTAGTCAATAAAAAGGTTAAGTAAACAGAAAGAAGGCGCAATTTTTTAAAATACAGTTTATTAAATAGTACGTTCGTATTACATGCATAGTGTAGAAAAAAGTTCAGTGTCCTGAACTTCTACAAAATGGAAAAGAACTGTGGCTTGCAATGTGCTATAAGTATCATACGTACCTATAGCGAATACAATTTTTTCAATGCAAATTATACTCGTAAATATAGGTTATTTTAGGGTTATTATAAAAAAAACTTGTGTTCGAATTTAAGAGTATCATCAGGTTACCTATAGGATTTAAATATGTTTACAATATTGATACTCAGTACATTTTTTTATAAATTTGATTTATTAATAAGTTTAAGCTCAACAGAAAACTGAACAGTTATTTGTACGTTTCTACTTACTCCTATAAAACCTTATAAAACGTAATAAATCAATCAATCACTCGTGTATGAAAACAGGTCGATCAAAAATGGAATTTATTACCTGTCATTATCGCAATTCGGCTAATCAATTTAACGTGAATATTCAAATTTCTTTTCGGAAAGTGTTATATTTATCACTATCACTTTGAAAATGGAATGAGGATGAGATGTTTTACGGCGATGTACACTGGTGCACGTGTAATATACAAAGTAAATTTTCCAATACGTCGTGTATTACGTTTCTATAGAGGTTGAAAATTGCTCGCTGAAAGCTGTCGAATGTTATTACCGTTTCGCCCACCGTACGCGCATCGACAGTTAATAAATCAACGTACTTACTCAGGCGCACGATTCTGCAGCACAGAATATATCAAATCAGCTTGGTGCCTCACGATCGAATATTGTACCTTTTGTTTCTTAGATACTTCGTAATAATATATCGGAATGATTTTAATCTCTTAACCTAGTTGCTGAAACATTGTATCGAAAACTCGTCGAAGCGAAATGGCTCAGGCATTTAACAGTGCAGTTAAATTAAATTTTCGACCTTGCTTTTATTGTAACTGAACTCTTTGCTATAATTAAATAGTAACAGTAAGAGTAACATAATAATCGTTACATACTCATCAGTAGTACCTACTCACGTACCCGCGTACTTAATTGGAATTCGGCTGAAATCTATAGGTATTGCATTATTTCTTTTCAAACTGAAATAGATAGGTACATTAATTGTTTTATTCAAAGCCGATTATTTTTTATTTATTCTTGTATTCGTTTAGACAAACCTAACGACCGACCTAGGACCTTTTGTCTTACTATGTGTAAGGTCTTACGTCGTTTTTCGGATCTCCGCAGCTATTTACGGTCTGCTGCTGACGTTTGCAGCTTGCTTATGGTATGTTGTCTATGAGATATTAAAGTATTAATACGCTACATTTTAAATAAAATCCCGCCCTTATTCGAGCGAAGCGGGCGAGAGGCGCGCGCGCACTCGATTGGTCTCGCCGCGTATGGAGTTGGCAATCATCAATTACGAGCGATTGTAACGGAGATCAAAGCGGCCCGTCGTGCGCAATGTGAGACGTGTTATAATATATTACTTATATTTTCACATGAATTATATGTAGATATTTCTAAATTCGAACTTAAATTCAAGGTTGATTGAAAGGAGACCGTTTAAAAAGTTCAATTTTGTGATATGATGTCCCAGATAAAATGTGTCTTAGAAAAAAACATTTAACACTAAATTTCAATAACCTTAAACAAAACAAAACTGTGTGGTATACTGCCAAACGTCTATTATAAGACATAATATGTACCTACTTATAGTATATTTCGAAAATATTACTAGCTACCTTCCTACCTTTACTTATATCGCAAATACGAAAATGTACCTACTTAAACATATTAAACAGATTTTAAAATGTATAACTTAATATAAACAGAATTATACAAATCCATCAGCATTATAATACAGTTGAAAGCAAAGTGCTTAACTTATTATTTAATTTGTAAATATTATATTAGATAAGAAATAGTGTACTTATAAGTCCTTATAAGAACTTTTTATTTTTAAATGATTTTATCTTTTTTTTGATTACGATATAATCTGTTTTGACTTTAGTGTCATTAAAATGTCTAAAAGCCTAATTTAATTATAGGTAGGTACTTAAACATTCATTGCAAAAATCGTCTATAAATTTACTGGCCTTTATTGTGCTTTGAAAGTTTTGCTCTTGTTGGCATAATTACAATGCAGTAATGATGTCATGTAGTGCCATCAGTGTGATGGATAGTTAATTGCGAATAAACGTTTTATTAAGTTCTATATTTGAATACATACATGTACATAAATAGCTATAGCAAAAAATCTACTCATACATATAATACTAATTGAAGTAAATTGACACCAAGAGCCCTCTTCTTATAGTTCTCATAGGCTCCAGACGTCATTGGACAATATGTGTGTTCCTTGCGACTGATGTTATTCTCTTCACATTAACAAATTTGGTCTTTGTTAAGCATGCTCCATATTAACAAATTTCACATTCAGGTAATATTTCTAATGGATAAATAGCATGAAACCTTGAACCGCAAATCGTGCTTGATAAACACGAATGAAACTAAAATTTTTACAGTCGATATAAATAAATTTTGTTGGTTTGTTGGTGGATTCAAATGAAAACGAAACATGTATTGTTTTCAAAACGAAACTCGTTGTCGGCATGCCCGTAGCGACGGAACCAAAAGTCGAGCACCAAAAATGTAATAGCTGTCACTGGGTATGATTAATGCAATTAATCCCACAATAGCCACATCGCCCGGCCCGTACACTGCTGGCTCGATGAATTTGCATACGCTGAAATATTAGGTATTATGTAGCCTATTACGAGAAAATATGTTGAATATAGGTATTAGCCTGTCACTGTCAAAAATGAGATATAAATATAGCTACACTTAGTTTTTATCGGTTGCTTAATGTTTTAAAATTGAATTTTACATAGGTATATCTATCTACATATGACTATGTACATATATCTATATATTCAACGATGAAACAAGCTGTTTGCGATCGAAAAAATATGTTTTTGGAAATTTTGTTGACTGTGAAATCTGCAACACTATCTGCGATTCTTAAGATGCGATTATAATTAATTGTTTGACAAAAATAATATACAAAAGCGCTGTCATACCTAGTTGTTTTGAAAAAGGTGCCTATTAAATATGTCTTTGTCCAAACTTGTCTAACTTATTTCAGACTTACGAGTAAAATATGAAACGTACAAAGTCAATACGTGAACGATGCTACTTTATCACGGCCGCCGTTACAACGATAGATCGGGTTCGTTCGGATAGGTTTTATAAATAACGTGTAGAATTTTTGTACATAGATTTATTACGTTCGGCTAGCGAAAATGGTGGGAGATTGTTTTTCAATTTAACTGGCGAGCTCCCGCTGTTTGACATGCCGCCTGGCGTGCGGTCCGCCGCGCTCGCCCTGCCTCGGATTGGTACATGCTACGAGTACGTACCGCGGTTATAACTATGTACTTCTACATTCTACACGCTATTTATACACAATTGTAGGAATTATAACATACTGCAGTGAAAACCGTTGTGACATGTGGTTCTTCGGATTAGCAATTTCAGTACCAATTCGAACTTACCAACATTGGAAAATGTAAACAAAAATATTCAAGAGACAGACTTGGTTGATTTATTTAATGCATTATCTAAACATTAAAAGCAGCAAATTGAAATTGAGTAATGAAGTTCCATTGAACAAAGGCGGTCCAATGTATGTAGATATTTCCGCCATGAACCCCTAACGCTTGTGTTTCAAGTTAGTTCTTTAACTATTATTGAGCTGTATCTGTACTAGCAGAACGACTACCATTACCATTCCGTTGCAAGTAACGAACCGTTGTAAAGACGAATCATTCATGTATGATCTTCAATTTCTTTGGTACACTTACCTATGAAACGGGTACATATAAAGGTTTTTGTTCTAGTGGCAAGTGATATAAGCCCAAAGTGAACTGAGATCTGATTACAATGAAGATGTAATCGTCGTTTCCAAGTACAATCTTCCTACACGCAATCAACTGTTCTCGCGTTGTAATTTACAATGGTGCGTGTAGTAGCGAAACGAGTCGTGCCGTCAGCGGCACCCAATCACTAGGACTGACAGTTTCCACGAACTCAGTTTCAACATAGCCAATGTGTAATACGCCGAGGTAGGAAGCGCTTTCCTACGAAGATACTCGATTTAAACAATATCTAGATAAGTAAAGCGCTAACTTAGAACTCTGAATAATGTACTAATTGTTTAGTATATTTGTAACGGATGTTATGGCGACGATCTACAGGCATGGTTTTGCATGTGGAACTGTCGTACGAAATTTTTCAAATTGCACATCTGCTATTTAAATGATTGATTTTTGTGTTGTTAGTGTAGTAGGTACTTAATTTGCACATAAACTTTATTGTATAGGCAATAGCTTATGTTTGATTAAGAGCTCGTTTGGTAGACCGAGGTTACATTCTAGGATATAACATGGTTTTCTAGAAAGTGTCTATTCTCTGTGCTGAGGTCCTAAGCAGTTAGTGGAAATTAATGCGATTTAAAACATATTGACGATTTCGAACTAACAATGACAACATAAAACCACCACCTCGACATAGTTATATAAAACTTAATGTATTCATAAATACAATGGAATTCATGTTGAATATTGTATGGTACTAACATGTAGTGTGTGTAGAAGTGTTACATTTGTATCACTCATAGAGTACGGCCAATGGGCGTCGGGCGCTGAAAATCAATACCCATCCCTTAATGAAATGTCACGGCTAAGTACCCACCGCTCGGTCGGATTAAAAGCCTTTATCACCGATCTTTAATCCAATCAACGGTTGCTACCCTGTTACCTCTCGAGGTACTGTTGTGAATAAAACAAAAGTTGTGATGCTAAAAACCAGTCATGCAAGATCCCATACATATTGAGATACAAAGCACACCACGTGTTTCTGGAGCCTGGTCGCCGCACGTGGAGGGTTTATATCGAAGAGGGTTGGAAAAACAATCCTCAACTAATGCCCAAGCTTAATGGACTACAGTGTTCTGTGTGAAACTCGCGATTGATTAATACCTTGACCGAAAGGTTAGGCTACCATAATTATTACCTGCTCCAGTTAATTGCTAAAGTTGCTTTGTTTAAAATCAAAGTTTGTTTCCATGAAAAAGTTGAGTGAATTGTAAAATAATGAAAATTACAACTAGGCAGACAAACTACATCGTGATACTGTACCAATGTAAATATGTATTTCTATTCCATGCACGAAATCGATCACCTGAATTTCATTATTATTATTAACCAAATCATGTAATAGGAGAAGTCTAGGGATTTTATTATATTTGTATGGCAACCTATCAACCACATAGTATTTGTAGATGTCTATGATATTCATTGATATTTTAATCATTTTAAATGTTGGAATTATATGAAAAATCTACATGTATATTAAACGTTTAAAATATAATATGTTAAGTAATCTCTAAATTTATAAACAGCTGCAAGATGTTAACCTTAACATGGATAGTGCAACGTTGCTAAAATATTGTCACTCCCCTCAATTTGCTCCTTTTCCTGAAAATGAGTTGTATAGCGCAACTTGATAATTTATGTATCCAATTTAAGTAGATAATGTTTGCCCTCTGACCTACAATTCAATCGTAACTTGTGGTTATGTTTCTAAATGTCCCAGAATTACTTCTTCCTACGTAATTTAGTGAATTTGTCAACTCACTTTTACTCAAATGTAAAAGTATGCAAAATATGTCTAGTCTTATTAAAAAAAGGTAGGTAGGAATTGGAAATAATATTTTATTTTATAATGAAATAAAATATATTTTTCACTTGCAGCTCAAATAATTTATAATGAAAATGGTTATACCTATGTATCTATCTATTCAGGTGTAACTTGGGGATAGCTATATTATATTGCCCTTCAACTTTTATCCTTATGGGAGGCCGTAGGTAGGTACTGTCCCTCCGAATTGAACCCTCAGAAGGGGTGTTGATTGGTCCAGCTCTGAATTACAGAGGGCGAGATGACCACTCGCCCGTTGGGATTTGGGGAATTAACAGAGCCTTTCGAAATTACACCCTGTTAAAAGTTACATGTTTCATCACATCCACGTATTTAAGCTTAAATTTATTTAGTCTAATGCATCTGGATTTCACATGTAGTTTAATTGCATACACTTCAGCACTAATAATCATTTACGTAGAGTTTAACTGTTTCTAGAAAGACAAGATTACAACAGTAAGAGTTAAAAGATAAAATAAGAACAAAATGCGCTCACGTTATAGAACAAAACTGTACTTTTATTCAGCCGGGAACAATTATCGCAAAAGCGACGCAAGAGAAATAATGATATCATATCAGAAAAGCGATCGATTAATTTCATTCGCCACGGCCGCCAACGGTGCGGGGTACGGGGCGGTGCCATTCCATCTCGTATCGAAAATTTTCGAATACCGCGCCGATATTTTATGACGCGTGAAATTGTTTCATTCAATGCATTCCTGCACACGGACGGACGATTTTTCCATTTCCACACCGACAATACAATTCTGTTTAGACGTTTCTTGTTAATGATCCCGTCGGCGCTGTTCTCACGCGAGGATTTCGGTTCTTTTTTTAACAATGCATTCGCGAAATGGCCAGTTTAAGGTTAGGTACCTACAATCTGATTTTACTATTGTTGAACAGGATAATAGAGCTGTGTAGATATTTATGTAACTTAATCTTATTTAAAATGGAGTAACAGATTTGCAAAAAACCTACATAGCTATTGTGTGTTACTTTTAATCAGCAATAGTAACCAATTAACAAAATAACAATGAAACTTCAACAGTGCTGAATCTTGATTCAACTTGAGTATTTGAAATTTCCTGATTTCATTATTTAATAAATATTTACCTAGTTTTACGAGTAACATCTCTTCATTGGTATTATGATTTTGATGTTGGATACCTTTGGATACCTTTCTCCTCTCATTGTGAGAAGATCTATGCATAGTCTGACACGTGGACCAGGCTACGAAGTAATCAACATTATAGAGAACTGTTTGGGTAGCAGATTTCTTCCCCTAATAAAGGTAGAGCGAGTAATACATATTTAATTACGAGTGCCACATTTTTAAATATTGCGACGAATGTTATTTTAAACTTGTTTGTAATGTATTTTGGGTTCCGGCTCCGTTTATAAATAAAGCTAATAAAAGCATATATCTCGAATTACCTATATATAAATTCTCAAAGATCGGAAGACGGCAGTCGGATAGCTATGTGATTAATAGACCTAAATGTCACATGGCTTCACCGTCATCCACCGCACTTAAATATAACCGTAATAGCTTAGTGTTCCAAGATATACGAAAATAGGCGACTCTGATGTTTCGGATAGCAGCCACTCACATTTTATGTTATAGAAGCAGCAGATAGACATGCTGGCCATCTGACGGTAGGTGACCATATGTTGATATGACTCTGTTAGGAAGGGTGGTTATAGCTATCTTTACGGAGATACATAAAAGGAGAATACACCTATAGAAATATCCTTAGTGTCTAAAACTAGTACTTTCTAGTGTCACGCATGTTCTTACCCGTATGATGTGTTGTGGCGCAACTTGGGATAGGCTTATGTGGAACTGTAGATGCTGATAATAAGGATGATGATTGAAATTCCTTGCGGGACGAGATTTAATCAATCAATCTTTCATTTATACTTCACCTCTGTTTGAGGTTTGTAATAAGATTGTTTTGTAAAAACAGTTCAAAACTGTGATAAATATAGGTATAATCGGTTATGTGTAACACTCCTATGAATCACTATTTAGACTAAATATGTTTATATGTATTAACAGAATTGTCTTAATAATATGATCTATGATCTTGTTTGTATTGCGCTTGTTTATGTTGCCTTGCGTGCCAAACTAGGAGTAGGTAAGCTAATTATAAGCCAGTAGCAAACTAGTTACGATGACCATGAACTCATCAAACCCCCGTCCGTGTAACTACCAAAAATTTCATTTCGTAAGAAACACACACTCAGTCGAACAGCTTAAAACAACATTTATCAAAATCGTCCACGCTACTCTCGATCTTAATTAAAAGCAATTCAGTCCGTAATGGCTTACAGAATTTCAAAATATAATTCAACTAATGTGTTGACTTATGCTCTGGTGGTTCATTGAGGCGGTAACAGGTTGACCTATATCCTTCAATCATTTGTGCGAGTGTATGTATCGTGGTGTTTGAAAAATTGCTTGCGAATGAAAAACTCCGGAGTTTCGGAGACAAAAGACGGGCGTAGGCGATTTGAATGCTAAGGCGATCATTAGTGTTCTATTGTCGAAAATGCCAGGGCGTTTTTACGTCTGCGATGCCCAACTTATTTACGGAACAACTCACATTTGTACCTCATACTTATATGAGCAGTTTTTGTTCTTTTTACGTATATCTCCATAGCGAGATGTATTAACAAGAATAATTACCATAATTTTCCACACTTTACATAATTGCCACATCTATCTTCATTCGGCTAATTGTAAGGTTAACGATACTAGGTAGGTAACTTGGCTTTGGTTTAATTAATGGATACGGATATTTAAAAATTTTTAATTAGCTAAATTTAATTCATTTGAGATGCAAGATCTAAATCTTAAAAGATATTCCTATATTACCTACCTTAGATTTACTACGCAAAAAAAAAACTGAGAACTGAAATACTTTTTATGTAACTGAAGATGTATTGTTACGTTTTTATGTAATTGAAGAAAGAACATGTAGTTTATGTATAAAATTTTAAGGCCTTCCAAGATGCTTTTATTTTATTTAGGTACCTATTTCATTTAATCAGAGCCTCGTATAAAGCACATCCTCGCATCATCGCAATAATGCCTAGCAACTGTTAACGTTAACAATCCCACTGGTTCCAATTAGGCACTAATAATTTGACTTATAAAAGTAATTTGACTCATAAAAAATATCCTGGAGTTTACGTCATTATAAGTCCAATAATTCTTGACTTGGGGCAGACCATCTGTTGACTGATCGTCTACTGCAATTACGAGCGTATTTTGCATATCAATTAAAGGGCAGTTTTGTAACAGGTACAAATACTATATCTACGAGATTTTGTATAAGATTTATTTGAGAAGCGCTGTCAACAGTCTAACACGGTATGGTCGGGGTAGCTGGCAGCAACCAATAACTGACCTACAAAAGACACGTGACTTGCAGAACTATTACCACCAGACCACCTATCGGCGCCATAAATTACCCCAAGCGGCAAAGATTGTAACAATATAAACAGTAGTTGCCAAAAATCTGCCAAGAAAGGGTTTATTGTTATTCTGTCGAACAATGAATTATAATTGTTACTGTTAGGAGTGACAAATTGGCAGTTATTATCATATACTTGACTCTTTCAGTTGTGAGATGTTCATTACATTACATTGCTTCTTGATCATTAGATATAGGTTTAAATTAAGAAATCGAATAACAATATCAAGATTTTTGATGTTGTATCATATTAATTACTAGGTTATGAGTAAAATAATTCCTTGTTATATTGCGTTACTTTTAGTCTACCTATACATATTTACATATTTATCATGATGAATGTAGATGAAGTAGGTGCGGTTTGTAAGGACAGAGGTATTTGGCGCTCGGTGGTTTCTGCCTACTGCGTTAGGGACCTGTCGTGATGGTATTGTTGTTGTTGTTATACATACAAATGCCTACTTATTTTAATAAGTAATCTAAGAAAAGGTGCCTACATCGTAAACCTACCTACCTACGTATTCAGCGTAGGTACTAGAGCGAGCTTAAAAATGTATTTCAGTTCTATTAATTAACAATAATTCATACATAGACATAACACTCATGTCTTCTAACTATACTTAAATTGCCTTGCACATAACATAGGTATGTCTATAAATATATGTTTTTCAATTATGTTACTGTAAAAATAGTGAGTCAGTAGTAGTTTCAGTGGAATAATTTGTTCAGTGTATTATACAGATGTACCTATCTCAAATCCAATTTCCTTTAATAATATGTTATTCTCATTGAAGTTTAAAAACAGGACCCATATGGCTCCGTCCGTTAGTTACTGTTCTGTGCAACCCCTGGCACCCTGCATGACGTGGCAAAAGCGTGGAACAACCCTTAGACTATAGCCGTCAATATATAATTACTGCTGATACATACGAGGTAGTAATTGGTGTGAGAATCGTGCTCTAGAAACTATCAATAATGGTTTCAAACTAAAATAGTGCAAAATGACCGAACAATTGAAGAGAGTTGTTCAAAATATATTTCTCATTCGAATGTTTTAAAGCAAAGAAGTCATTACGATTAAGTTAAGTAATGCTGATTTAAAATAGTTTCTGTTTGACATCAATACTTGCTAATTTTAGATAGACGCTCGCCGAATGTTCCAGATTACAGAAAGCAGTGAATTAGAAATTTGCGTCATTGACACATACGTACCTACTGTCAATTTACACACTGGTGAGGCGTAATATACAAGTTAATTGTAAGAACACACATATGTACATTTACTGACAACTAAATGGTACTTGTCAATAGTTGAATTGAAGGTAAATACGCGTGAATGTTCCACATTGCTTTTGTTGGGATTGCCCACTTGTAGTATCGAATATGTAGGATAATTGGCGCCAATATTATGATTCGTTATTTGCAGATTGTTGTTCCTAAATAGCTAATCAAGTGTGATGTCAAATTCCACGTTAACAATCACAGAAATAAATATTGATGGTGTGACTAATTATTTACTTTGTTTAATTAGCTATATAATCTCGTACTGCTTGAAATAAGTGACAGCTTACTAACCATAAAAACTGAAATGAATTTGAATTAATTTATGTTATTTGAATAAGTATAGTACCTAAGTGTTATGCCAGCTTAATCAACACAAAACTATTCAGGCAGTGGCATTAGACTGACAGAAAGGCGTCTATATGGCCTCTATGGTAGTACGAATGTTGGTTTGTGAAGTTCTGTCGTAGGTATGGTGTGTGAATAAATATAGGTACTAGCGTAACCACTAATATCTTACTATTATCTGTTTTAATGATATAATTCTTTTAAAGCAATTAGTTCATAATTAGAAGGGAAGACCTACATCTTAAACGAGTGTTTATAACTACGAGTAAGTATGGATAACATTGGTTCCTACGTGAACAAAGTTGGCTAGATAGACTACGGTTACAGATACAGAGCTGATGTGCTAACAAAGCAATACACAGCGGATACACAGTGCACAGCGCCGCAGTGCAGCGCGCAATGTCCGTGATTAATGGCACGGAGCCCGCGTCGGGCGCCACCGACCGCTGCGGGCGTGCGCGGCCAAAGAAGTTCGCACTCCAGTACAATCTAAATTATATTCAAAATAAATTCAATAACACATACTGTACTACCGATTCATCTATACGATGAAGAGTTTGTTTGGTTGAACGCGCTAATCTCAGGAACTACTGGTTCGAATTTACAAAATTATTTTTGTGTTGATTACTCCGTTTATTGAGGAAGGCTATAGGCTATTTAAAATCACGCTATAACTAATAGGAGTGGAGCAGCAATGACAAATGTTGTAAAAATGGGAAAATGTTGATTTCGGCGCGGGCACAGCTAGTCTATTATAATTCCATTGTCGGAAAAGTATAAAAGCTTCCGTTAAATCATTAAATACCTACTTACCTAGTATGCAGATTGTTTTTAAAACCTATATATATATATATATATATAAACAAATGTTCATAATGTGGTTATGATAATGTGTCATTGTACAGATTAATTTTATATCAGAGTGCGGTAAATGAAAAGACTGGACCTTCTGAACTCTTATTCTTTGGTCATCGTAAATCGGTTCCCTAGGACTTGATTAAAAGTTTGCTGTGCAGTGCTGTTACAATGTTGCAATGGGATTTTGATATTCGAACTGCAAAATTATGAGGTTCACAATAGAACCGGGAAGTTTCAAAATCTCAAAGTTGTACTTAAGTATTTACTAATTCTCATAGGATCAAACCTAAATGCAGAACAACAGGGAAATTTTCATCATATGAAGATCTTCGCTCGTAATTAAAATAATATTTACTTGCAGAAGTTAATGAAAAGGATTATCGCTCAGTTTTTCCGATTAACCATACTGTCCCAGGCTCATCTATATAGTGCATGTTTATATACAATAATAATACATTTCGGGGAAAATCTCAGTTAACAGTTTGAATTCTGAAACCTTCTATTATTCAGTAACAAATTCAGAACATCTTGAGAAAAAGTGAGCGATGACTCATCCATAAATGGTTATTTGGCATCGAACCAAATTTTACTGGCTGCGTTCGTACGAAACTCTGTTTTATATACCTACCTATGTATTTTCTGAAATCACACAAAACAAAACCATTCAAAGCAGTTATGTATCCTATCCTACTTATATTATAAATGTGAAAGTTTGTGAATATGTTTGTTACTTTTTCACAAAAAAACTACTGGACGGATTTGCATGAAACTTTTACAGTAATATAGATTTGTCGGAATAACATATAAGCTACAATTTGTAATGATATTATGTAATTTTGGTCGTAATATAATGATACATGTCAATTAAGTCGGAAAAAAGATATTTTTTTTTTAATATTATCTGTCACGAAACTTAATGTGGCAGGCCAAATTCTGCGCTAGCGAAGCCGCGGGTAAAAGCTAGTTTGTCATAAAGAGACTTATATGTAGATAGGTATTTACTTAAAACCTTTGTTATAGTGTCTTAAAACGTTAAAAATCGCGCTGTATGCATATTGTATGTATATTTCAAAGCATTTGTAATGTTAAATTACATAGAGGAAATAAATTATAACAATGCATTGTAACCAGTTTGTTCAATGGAAAATCTGATGAGTTCTCGCAGAAAATCTTATTATTTAAGTACACTGATTCATATTATTTACTAAGAAAACTATATACCTACTGGTAATAGTAAGATTTGATAGTCATAATATTGACATATTATGAAGATGGATTGCTTTATCAGAGAGTACTCGTACAGTAACTTCATTTGAGAGTAATTTTTACAATTCGTTTATTCTTACAACCAAGGTTTATCATTTTCAGTGTACGTTGAGTAAAGAGTTAAGAGTTTATAATAATTTGTTTCACAAGATTAATTTGGTATATACGAGTATCGTCTAAACTTGGTATTGGTTTTTTCAATAACTTCATTTGAGCAATTTTTAGTACGTAATACCTTTCCTATAGTTGATACCTACACACATATATTACGAAGAAGAGCTTTATAATTTAGGATACTTATGTTGCAGTAATATTTTTTGTTATATACCTACATAATATTTTACATGTACGGCTTGCATGGGTAGTTATGCAATACGAGATATAACAAGAAATATTTGTGCTTAAGAATTTGTTACGCCTCGCATCGAAACTTATTTAAAATCGCATAAGGTATCATTTTTAATTAATACTCTAAAGGAGCTTTCTAAGGAATCGTCGGAACATTTCAAACGTAAACGGCATGAATAATAGTTTTAAAAGTATTTGAATAAGCAGTTCATTAATTATGTGCCAGGGGTATAATAGTAATTTTTGACGGGACCCTTCCTGCTTTCAATGTGCTGTGCTCGGTTACACAATATTCCTGGACTGGAGTTCATTTTGGAGTCCTTCGATATAATAAAGACTACGATATGTATCGTGCCATTATTTTTATTAACCGTTTGTGATGATTTAAATATTTTTTAAATCTCATATTTATCTTTTTATTTCTATCGTGTAAAAATGAAAAATATTGTTTTTATGTTAAAAAAAAAAATTGCTTTAGGAACAATATGAACAATTATGTATATCAATAGTGTCAAAAATAACTTAACTTTATTGAAAAATTGTCTACCTATTTAATAAGATGGAAATACGTCAAACTTTGACTAAACTAAAACCTAAAATTTAATAAAAATTAAACGAACAAATTTAATCTACAATCAAATTTAAAATTTATACGAGTCAACGGTTTACTGTCAATGTCAATATAATGAACTCATTATAATCTGCGTAGTTTAAAATCGAACAGCATGAGAATAGGGTTCAGGTTCGATTTTTTTAATCCATCACAGGTCGTTAGTTTTGGCACAGATGCAGGGCTAAGCACCTCGCCGTGTCAAGGAGTGCTTAAGCAGCAAACTAAGTTACAAGGCGGTAGGGTCGCACATATGATTAATAGACAACTACAATCACAGAGTACATACCAAATAGAAATGCCTTGCATAATTTGAGAGTGCTAAGGGGTTGCCAATAGTTAGCAACAAGAAAAAAAATATTTTCTTCAGATAAATTATGATAGTAGTCTAAAATCTGCATATAAATTATACATGTAAATACAATGGTCAACTTTTCAACTTGTCTTACTTTCAGCTTTGACAGAGACCCTAAATAAAATTGAGCTTGTTTTATGGGTATAAGCAATCATTTCAAAAAGGCTAAAATAGGAAAATCTTAAGCAACAATGAGATGTATTATACGATAGACTGCAGCGATTAATAAATTTCTGGTTACATAACGATCAACATTGATGAAAAGAATTGAAGTACTACCTTGAGGTCAATCAGATATGTATAAAGGCGTTATGAATAGATTTGACACTAGCTGCAAGAACACACAAGTGCAACAACAGTCGAATTTTTTACAAAAGTTTCTGCTTTCAGGGTAGGTAGGTACACCAATGCATTTAGCACTCCCAAAAAATACCATACTAAGAAACTTTTCTATTCCATCAGTGATTACAACACCCATGCACGTGTAGGTAATCATCTGTAATAGTGGCAAAGGGTTACAATGGATTACCGTATCCAGGAGTGTCCAATGTCCTCTGCTCAGATAAATTAGTTATCTGCTTAAGTTGTTGCTGGATAAGCCAGTATATGAAATTTCCTTTAGTAGGTACGGCTTAAACAAACTTAATTGACATTTTGAGAATCCTTAGATATATCCTTGTGTCTTAATTACTATACCCCAGACGTTTATTTAGAATTTTAGTAAATTTTACAACAATAGTAAGTAGGTAACCCACAGTACCAATAAGATTTAATTTCAATGTCGCTACAAGTTGCTACTCAGCTGCAGCAACAAATGAACTCATTATAGAAATTTCAAGTAACTTGCTGGTATCTACTTCTCAGTACCTACTAGATATGTACTTGCAATTTACTGAAACGCAAATATGATTAAAACATAATGAAAATTAATAGTTTAAGCTTATAGCTTTTATTATCGTCAAGTTTTTTCCTTATACAAAAATTATACAGTTAATAATACTATATTAGTTAGAATATCAAAACTAGAAGGTTTAAATCGATATAAATAATATTAAGTATTTATTAGAGCGTAAAAGGATTATAAATATGCTCGTTCAATATTACTCACACATTTCAAGACCTTAAGATAAGGAACCAATTTCAAGTTACCTGAAAGCTGAAAGGGCGCACGGTCGGGCCAATTATGAAAATAGCGCACCTGTGCTTGTCAAACACGCCCGCGCTTGTCGGCCGGCCTGCACTGGTCATTAATCTCCTTACTCCTTATACATTCCTGGTAGGTACCCTACGCTCGTTCGACTACATGAAAATTGTTCTGCATCTTCTACAAATTTGTTCATAATAAAAATATTATTTTCAAAAATTAATAGGCTTGTTTTAAATTTAAATATATTTATTTGCCATGGAAATGTTCATAATATATCATTGCATTGCCCCTACAACGCCATCTATTGTTCAGCAGCATATAGCGAATACGGTTATAGTAAATTTATTTTAAAATACTACTTGAATATTTTAATAACTTACCAGCGCCATCTGTTGTTGAATAGAAGGAAAAATAGGAATATTAATGAAAATTCTTGCCTATTAAGGAAAGCCATGAAAGGCTTGATGTAGCATTTAAGATGTTTTATTCGAGTATAATAATATAATATAAGGTTGATAAGTTCGTCAGTTTTTATATTTTGACATTCCTAGTCAATAAAACCATATTTAATTTATGAAAATTGTGTTCTTAGTAGTAGGTACACATATGAAACTTGGTGTGAGTCTGATATTTATCATTATCATGTTTGCGATGCAGGTTTTACCAACATATGTAGGTCAATTATAAACACATCAGGCTCTTACATAGATAGTTAAGTATTAAGATATTGAATTCTATTCACCATATATGTACTTGTGTTAATATATATATAACCTTAAATTAGTTTGTGGCTTAACCACACAAATACTTGACAATGCATCATTTATCTTTTTCTTTTCTTGTGAGATTGGCGCGGGTCGTGTTGTTTAATTAAATTTATTACCTAACTGTATTACTTGTGTGTATAATTAAATAATTTGCATTGGCTTCAAATGTATGCATTGAGGGGAGAAGGCCTGGGAAAATCAAAACAAATTTATTTGAAAATAATTTATTTCGTAACAAAAAACTTATAAAAATTACTGCAGGTATACACGACTGTATAATGCAAAATATAGAAATAAATTAGGAGCTTATACAACTTAACGTATTCCTTAGGCATAGCAACTATTTCTCGTATTTTATGTAGAAGTTAGCGCAAGTACCACAGTATGTAAAAGTCTGGGGGCCGTCGTGCGGCCCATAACCGCCGACTGCCCCCATAACAGAACATTGCGCCGGATGGGGGATCCGGCGCCG